>JACGDI010004947.1:254626-267719 GCA_014898725.1 Jacaranda copaia | reverse complement strand
TTTATTAATATCATATGTAAAGTATTAATTTAATAAAAAATATTAAGATTCGAATTCAATTCTTTAACGAATTCGATTGCTTAATTTCATATTCGATTAATTTATTTTACATTACAAATATTTATAATTAAATTTAATTAATTAAATATTTTAATTAAATAAAAATTCTAAAATTTAAATTAAAATTCAATCCGTAACGATCAAAGTATCTCTACTATTAAATTACTATAATCGATAGAGTAACTACTGTGTTATTCCATTTTGAGCAATTTGCCTTTGACTCCTCAGTTGTCCGTCTTCCTCGATTTCTTATAATTTGCCGACGCCAATGGCGAGAGCCGCCGCAATAACGCTGCCGCTTACCACCGTCAGAAACCGCTCTCTTTCCTTGACTTCTTCATCTTTATGCTTTTCTTCTTCATCGATTCAGTTATCGAGGAGTCTCAAGCCTATCGCCATTTGCACTGGCCAAAAACCTAATTTCCGCGTCTTCTCGTCAATGAGCATTCAGGCTCCGGAGGAGAGCTCTTCGACGTCGTTTCTGGATCGTAAAGAAAGCGGAATCCTTTATTTCGTCAAGTATCATGGACTCGGCAACGACTTCATATTGGTAATGTTCCAAATTACATTTCTGTTATTTGTTTGTAGGTTTAAATGACAAATGACGAATTCATCTCACGAGGTCTTAAACGATATATGTTTATTTAGGTTTCTGCTTCCTTGAACTACAAAAAATCTGGATGTAAAATACGGACCTTCTCAAAATCTATGTAAAATGGTAACATTGACTAAACAGATTACTTTGTATGAAGCTGCTGGAATCTACATTTCGCGACATTTTATTTTTATTAACTTTTGAAATCAGTTAATATCCCAAGAGTTTAGGCAACGAAGAGCTAGTTGGTTTTAGTATTTGTTTGTTTTTCCCCGTCGTAAAGAGAGCCACTGAGCTACACGTATATGCAAGAGACACAATTGATAATGCATGTAATTGTTTAGTTTTGATGTTTATAGCTCATAAGTTGATTTGAATAGGTTGATAATCGCGATTCAGTGGAGCCCAAAATTACTCCGGAGCAAGCAGTGAAATTGTGTGATAGAAACTTTGGGATTGGAGCTGATGGAGTGATATGTGCAATGCCAGGCATCAATGGTACCGATTATACCATGAGGATCTTTAATTCTGATGGTAGTGAGCCCGAGGTAATTCGTTTTTTTTGCTATTTAAGTGTGTCAGTGTTAGTTTGTTTTGGTCATTTGCTAAGATTGGTGGTTCCATTTATTTTACCATTAGCTAGCATTTGAGGAAACGAAGGAAAGAATTGCTATGTGCACTATGTCTCTGTGTTTACTTACCTCTGGAAGTTAATGGAAATATCATATACAAACGTCCATCTGTTACAGCTTTCTTTGTCATGAAGCTCCTTTTGTTTGAACAATGCACTAGAAATTTCTTAAACAAAATTTTCATCTAAAGAAAATAAAGAACAAAAAGATTCTTGTCCTTCATCCTTTTTTTTTCTTTTTAATTTTTTTATTTATTTAGTTTCTCTTTTTATTTGTTTTTTCCTTTTTTCTTAGATGAATAGCTCATAGATAATTGATCTGCTTTTGCTTGTTCTGAGGTCTATTTTTGCTTTCTTGTCACAGATGTGTGGTAATGGAGTCCGATGCTTTGCCAGATTTATAGCTGAGCTTGAAAATCTTCATGGGAAGCAAAGGTTTATTTCATTTAAAAGTATTCGAGTTATGTTAATTGTATTGTATCTAGCATCTAAGGTTCAACTTTTTATTGGGTATTCTTTGATAGTTGGCCTTGACCTCTATGTTGCTCATAGTATAATTGGGTATTCTTTGATAGTTGGCCTTGACCTCTATGTTGCTCATAGTATAATTGCATGATTTGTATCAAAACTATTATGATTAACAGAAAGATTTTAGCTTTTTGAGATAGATTCACTTCCATTAAACCCCCCTGGGCAGGCTTTTTGTTCTTTTTTGCAGTATCTTGTGACACATGACCTGGTGGTCAATCCTCTATTACTGACTTATCTTGATAGAGGTGATCCAGCATTGCAACGAACCCTCTAGGATCTATATTATCCTTCCTCTTGCTTCTAGTAGATATTCTGATTAGTGCTTTTATGGAGTACAGAAATGGCAGATCAGTTGATATTTGCACCTTCTCATTCTGAGCTATTTGTTCGCTATATCAGAAGCCAATTATATGGTTTGTCAGAAACTGTGGTTATCTTCTCATATTTATGATTTTGCAGCTTCACTGTGCATACTGGTGCTGGTTTAATTGTTCCTGAAATACAGGAAGATGGCAAGGTACTCCTGGAAGCTCATAATTCAATTTATAACTTTAGTTTTTGTAGGTGCTATACCTTTCATAAATACTTTGAGCAGGCTATTTTTTTGTTTTTCTATTTGAAGCACTTCATGCTCTACAGAGCCACTACTGTGCATCAGTGTTTATGAAAGATTGTTGTATGGTCACATCTTCAGGTCAGAGTTGATATGGGCCAACCAATTCTGAAGGCATCAGATGTTCCTACAAAGTTAACTCCAAATAAAGATCAGTCTGCTGTTAAAGCAAAATTGGATGTAGATGGATTAATCTGGGATGTTACTTGTGTTAGCATGGGAAATCCACACTGTGTCACTTTCAGTACAGAGTCATGCAAGGTATGCCATCTCTTTACAATGCTTATCTAGTTTAATAGGTGATTGATTCATCAATGTGTTCATTTCTTTTGCCCTTGTTGATTGTGAGGACACAGGATTTGCAAGTAGATGAACTAAATTTAGCTGATGTTGGCCCAAAATTTGAACACCATGTGATGTTCCCTGCCCGGACAAACACAGGTATCAGTTTTTACTGATATTACAGATTGAATCTGCTTCTTCTGGAGTTTAATTTGTTTGTTCAGTATTCATCTTAATTATGCATATGCTAGCTCGCAATGACACAAGGATGAGCATAACTAACTAGAAGTTTTTCAATTGGGGTTAGGAATGCTATATGTTGGTGAATGCATGCACTTATGAAGCTGAATTATCTCTATTTTGTTGATCTAAAATGTAAATAGGAACATGGATATGCCTTGTGTGAGGTCCCCACTGAAATTTTTTACAGCCAAACTCTGAATGTTAAACATAAATTATCATCTGCATATATTAAAAAATTGGTTTTAGTATCATGGCCTATCTTCTGAGTGCGTAGCAAACAAAGTTGTTTCCAGCTGGGGTTCCACCTCAGACCTGTATTCTTTTTCCTCCTGGCATCAGGTTTAAATGATCCCTTTTATTTGGGATTGGAAGGTCTTTATATTAACTTGTTTGAGTGAGAAAAAAAAGAGAAAAAAAAATGAATAATTGAAGTCTTCTCCTGTGTTCTTCAGCTTGTGGCAATTTCATGTTTCTGAATCACAACTTCACAACAGAAACGTATACACAGTGTTAAATTATGAAACCTTATTGTCATTTGCAGAATTTGTTCAAGTCTTCTCCCCAAGTCACCTTAAAATGCGTGTTTGGGAGCGCGGTGCAGGTATATTGTTTTCTTATTCCTATGCATGCATTACTTGCGTGTAAAATTTCTTATGCATTCTATAACTTTTCCATTATAAGTGCCTCTACTCATTTTGGTTATCTTAAGATTGCTGTTCCCAAACCTTTCAACTATGAAAAGTTAATTTGGTTGCTGCTGCAGGTGCAACACTAGCCTGTGGAACAGGAGCTTGTGCAGTAGTTGTTGCTGCAGTTCTGGAGGGTCGTGCTCTGAGGGTAAGTTTGAAACTGTTGTCTTCCGGGGTACATGGTACACTTTGTAAGATTGAGCCTTCACTCAAGAAACCGTTTTTCTTGGCTTTTTATAAAAAAAATAAAATCACAGAAATAGTGTGGTTTTGGGAGTATTACATTTTTATTTTAAGTTGCTCTTGGTAAGTGTAACTTCAAAATATTACTATTGAATGTTGCACTTGGTAAATGCAACTTCAAAATGCTACTATTAAAAGTTGTGGTCATGGATTGCAACTTTGAATGGTAACTATTTTTGTCCATTGACAACTTTCGCAGCCAATACAGAAGTTGCAATAATATTATTGAAAGTTCCAATCTATAATTGCTACTTTCAATAGTAAATATTTTGTTGGCTAATTGAAGGCGTGAAGGCTAAAGACTAAAGAGTGTTGGTCAGATATTGACCAACACTTTTTATTCTTTGTATTTGTAGTTTGTGTAGAACAAAAAATCGGAAGAAGTTAAATAATTTTATTTAACATTATTTTCTATTAATACTTAGGTTAGTATATTATTTTCATGTGTTTTCTTTTTTTTCCCCCTATTAGTATTTTTATTCACTCATATGTATAGTGTTGAAATTTGAGGATGTCAAATGAAAGAAGTCCAAAAATATTTATATATATATATATGAGGACAAAAATTAATTCAATTTACAAAATTTGTCCAACCTCTTCCCATCTTTAGTTTTTATTTGTTTCGGCTACAAATTAGAAACTAAAACCATAATTGGATTCTTCTCAGCTCAAGAATCACAACCATACTAACTGACTGAAAGTCAACATATATGGTGGTATAGGTGTTAACTCATCTGCTCCTGGTGGTTGAGGTATATAGCAAATTGCATACAAGTCAGGATGCTTATAAGAGGGATTCAACTATGGTCTTAGTTTTTAATTTGGAGCTGAAACAAAGAAGAACCGAAGGTGGGAAGAGGTTGTGCAAGTTTTGAAAATTAGATTAATTTTTGTCCTCAAATATATATAAAAGTATTTTTGGATTTGATCTCCTCAAATTTTAACACTACATATATGAGTAAACAAAAATACTAATAAAAAAGAAAAAAAGTTACTATTGAATGTTGGTCAATATTTGGCCAAACTACAAACACAAAGAGTAAAGAGTATTAGTCAATATTTGGCCAAAACTCTTTAGTCTCACATCTTTAATTAGCCAACAAAAGTTACTTTTGAATGTTGCGGTTTATAACTACAACTTTCAATAGTGCTATTGAATCTCCTGTGTTGGTTGTGAAAGTTATAGGCCGACAAAAATAGTTACTATTCAAAATTGTGATTTATGACCGCAACTTTCAACAGTAGTATTCTAAAGTTATGCTTATTAAGCGCAACTTGTAATAAAAATATAACACTCCCAGAATTACGGTATTTATGTGATTTTTCTTTTTTCACAATTTTCTTTTAAAAAAGCCTTTTTTCTTCCTCCCAACATATTCCCCATGGACATTAGATGTTGTCTTGAAGAATGAACACTTTGTATTAATTGTTTTCACTTTCTGTCTGCACATGCCTTGTTTCTTGTTTTCTCATTCTGTTTTCTTCAAAACAGAATTGTACCGTAGATTTGCCTGGAGGGCCACTGGATATCGAGTGGAGAGAAGATGACAACCATGTCTACATGACAGGCCCAGCCGAACTAGTATTTTATGGATCCGTTCCCCTCTGATCCTTTGATTTTGGCTTGGAGGAGGATTGCCACGTAAGTGGACCAACTTTTGTCAAATTTAAGTTATATTCTAGTGAGGGTATTTTCTGGTACTTTCGATGTTGTACAATTGTACTTTGGCTAGAGAATGTGTTAGGGAGTCTTGAAAATCACCTTATTTCATTGTTACACGAGAGGTGGAGCTAAACCTTAATTTCTACCTGTAATTTGATTTGAAATGGAAAAAATATAATACAAAATAATATGCATACAAATGGTTAGTTGTGGTATATTGAGAAAAAAGTATTAATAAAAAATTTTAAAGTTCTCTTTATATCCACACGACACATCCATGTCTATCATATGTATAATCTGTAGACTTACAGGTTGGTTCTTTTATCTGTACTTTTCCTGTTAATAGTTGAACCTCTTTTTAGCCCAACATTTTATAATCACTTAGAGGCCGTTTAACTAAACTTATTTAAAAGGTTTATAAGCTCTTACATATTATAAGATGTATTGAAGTTTATAAGATTTTATATCTTTTCTTAAGAATAAGTTTTTAAAGTATTTGGATAAAATACGATTTTGAAGCTTATAAAATGTTAGTAATGATAATTTTATAATTAATATCATCAAAATTAAGAGACCTTATTAAAATTTTAAAAATAAACTAGAAACTCTTTACTTTTTTAAAAAGTGCTTATAAACTCTCACAACATCTTATTTTAAAAGTTCATAAGCTCATTTTTAAAAAAAATTATTAAATACTTTTTAACTTCTTTTGAGAAAATTATAAGTTGACCCAAACACCCTTTTAATAACTAATCCTTAATTAGTGATTGGACCACTTAATTTTAGCGATGATTCTTGTATCTTGCTACTGCAAACAATAAATAATTTTAAGTAAATGTTTGTATCCTATGTCTCGAGGAAGCTTATATTATTAAACCCGTAATGATCTGTACAGCTACTATTTCTTTGTTCTTATCTTTTCTGATTATTGGCCCCTCTACACTAACTGAAAAGCCGGAAAGAAGAGTTATTTCAGGAGCGGTAAAAGATAGAAAGAAAGAGGCAAAGATTTGGTTTATGTTTGACTACGGTTCTCGAGCGATGATTAGCCAATGGTTATGTTTTCACACTTATACGTCTGAGGTCCTAAGTTCGATTGTAATGAAATTTTAGTGTGCTTGTGTGTGTTGGATATGTGTGCGTGTGTGTTTGACGAAGATTTAGGCAACTCACATGCTCTCAAGGTTTATTTGATCTTTAAGGATCAAAATGATTCTCCCAGTCATTTTAGTTCTAAAATCACAACTTTGGTTAGAGTTGGACTGCATCCCTTCACAAATTCTGTTAAGAGGTATTGGAATATGCCCTTTGATTTTGGTATATACGTACCAAAATGTTACAGAAAATGAATAAAAATTTGTCAACAATTGTGCAGCCAATTTCGGTGCAAGAAGTAGAATTTTAATACATAAAAGTAAATAAAACATGTAAATAATTGCACGCATACACTGCTACAATAGACCATATCTTGCAATATTAGCCACTAGATCATGACCAGCCAATCGCAAGAAGGTCACCCATAGGGTTGATGATTTTTCCAATTTTGACTAATTTCTAGGTCGGGACTCGAGGATTTCCGTATGTTAAAATGATGACAAAAAGAAGACTCAGTGTGTGGCTCTCGTTACTCGAAATTTTTTGTCATAGAATTAGCTTCATTTTGAATTTTTAGCTTGACATGATATCGTGTCTCTAGAAGTCAATCAGCCATCATTCTTGCAAGTCCAATCAAGTCTTGTGATCAATAGATTATAAATTATTGGACGAGATTACACCATAATAATTCATAATTAAATTTAATATAAGCCCAATCAAGAACATAACTGGAGCCTGTATGCCCTTGTTTGTGTTTTATGTTTTACATATATAGGTTGATAAGGTAGAATTCTTAATTAATAGTTTTTGTGACAATGGACGATACAATGTCAATACATTGGTTACACTAATCGAAAGATTGACTTGCGATTGAATTTGGGTCTAAACTTGTTGAGTGCACAATGAAAGTTGGTATAGGGACTTGGTGTTTACGAAGGTCGACAATATTGGCCATTTGGTCATGTAGGTCGGAAAAAACTTGGGTGAGGAAAAATTAAACCTAATGTTGGTTGCCCTTCAATATTATATAAGGAGGTATTTATAGTTGTGGGTTGAAATAGCAGTACATTGTTCGTCTAATTGGCCTTCCTAGATTTATCCGCGTGCCACCTTTGAACTATTTGCAAGGTTTTGAAAATCAGATCGGATTGACAGGTTCGACCTATTTGATCGATGATCGGAGGCCAGTCCAGTTTGATTGAGCCATAAAAATCGAAAGTGGTCAAAACCAATTCAGTTTTTTTTTTGAAATTTTTAATTTTTTTAAAAAAATAAAAGAGAAAATTATGTTGAAGATGATGATAAAAAATTTTGGACATGTAATTTTTTGAAACATAAATTTGTTTTTTTGAAATTTAATGAAGTGATAGTTATATACGAATGTTTATATTTAATTTATTATTTTATTTTGTTCAATCTCTCTGAAATGATATCAAATATTTAGCATAGAAGAATTTATTTTTATTTGAGTCGAAGTATGAAATGAATGATTATTTAAATTAATGTGAAATATTATTTTTTATTTATTTATAGTTGAATATTTTTTAAACATTATTATTTTTTAAAAAATGTACTTAAAAATAAGTAAGTTAATTTTTTTTCAAATAATATTCTTTCTATATCAATTGAAAGTTTTATTTTTTAGTAATGTTAAAATATTATATATATTTATAAAATTAAATATAATTATTACGTCATTATGACATCCTACCGTTCGACCATCGGTTGAACCAGTAACCAGTAATGTTACCAGTGCATTGTTCGGTCCGATTTTGAAAACATTAACTATTTGGATTGCGCCATGTGCATTCCGGATTGGGTCGAGATTCAATCCCCTAGGATGCCGGGGTCATTCTACAGATTTATGAGGGCTTTTATGTCTTTTGATAATCCAATTCACATCATTTTGCACTCTTTGCAATCACTTAGAAGTTCATGGGATGTGCGAAGCAAAAAGATCAAAATTCCATGTCACATTCCAACACACTTAAGAAAGATGTTCGAAATATGGCCAAGTTTTGCTAAGTTGGTCCTAGCAAGCTTTGTACTGGGCAGAGATTGAACTTAATCACCCCAAAAGTCACTAAATAATCCATGATCTTCTAATTCTCCAAAGTGGGATGTTCTTTCAGCTGAAATCATTGTCACTTGCACATTTAAGCTTAAATTAATCACAATTTTGATAATCATCTTTCTCATCAATTAATCATCTTTTGTTTTTTGTTTTTTTTTTTAAGAAATCCGCCTTGAAGTGGCGAGGGGTTTGGCATTGACCCCTACCTTGTATATTAATACTCAAGAAAGTGTACATAATGTTTTACAGTACAAAAGCAGCAAAACAAGGAGTAATACTTCCTTACATCGTTTTCAATTCACAAAATCTTAAACAAGGAGTACTACTCCGTTACATCTGTAAAAGGAACCTACAAAATATAACAAACGAGATTCTCTAGATATAGCTTCACTTACTTTGTTTTAGTCGATATGCTTATGCCTTGGGAATTCCTCTCTTTAAATAGGCAAGGTCAAAAACTTGGAACTGCAAAGCTTGTCTATCTTCCGTGCGCCCTGTGACCTGTAGAAAAATAAAAGAGCATGCCAAAGTAACACGGGGCGGGGCGTACATAAAAAATTCCCAAAACATAAATAAGGAGTACTAGTCCCTTTCCAACGGCTAAATATGTACCCAAAATAAAAGGAAAAGGAGAACACCTCCCTAAATAATTAATCATCTTTTGTTAATGATTTGGGCTTTAAAATCACAGCTGGGGTCAGAAATGTCAATTTAGTTGTTAGAAATTTTTATGACTTTGACCTCAGTGTTATGTGCTACTGCACGTGAAACATTTTTCCACTTAGGAAGATAAAAAATTAATCTCTTGTGTTCCTTAATGCTATATTGGGACCTTATATTTATTCAGGAAAAAATAAAATATCTAAAACGTAAAGCACAAAATTACATTATTTGAATTGAAGCTTTTTTTTTTCCCTTCCCTTACTAAAATTCAAAATCTAAAAACAAGAAAAGAATAATATATGTTTGTTACATTGAGATGAATTTCATTTAAATAAATCTTCTTTAGCAGATTGTCAATTCAATAAAAAATGTAGTTTATTTGGATATGATATATTTGACAATATTCAAGTATAAATGTTGATTGTGTTATTGATTGAAAATCATATTCAATTTTTAACCATATAAGAAAAGAACCAAAAAAGAAAATACAAAAGAAGTAATATGCTTGATGAGGGTTGAGAAGACCTAACCTAATCACAAGGTGGAGAAGACTAAGAGGGTGTTTGGTTAAACTTATTTAAAACATCTTATAAGATTTTTTGGAGTTTATAAGATATTATATTTTATTTTTAAAATAAGTTGTTGAAGTATTTGAATAAAATAAAATTTATTAATGGTAATATTGTAATTAAAATAGTTAAAAAATAAATAAACTTATTAAAATTTTAAAAATAAGTTAAGATCTCCTTACTTTTTTTAAAATCGCTTATAAGATGCTAACGTTTTATTTTAGAATTTTATAAGTTCCTTTTTAAAAATAATTACTAAACACTTTTTACCATCTTATAAGTTCTTAAATATTTTATAAGATATTTTAAGGAGCTTATAAACTCACCAAAACATCCTCTAAACTAAGGTAACAAAGATCCTCTCTAGTTCAGCATGATCTTAATGTGATCCTTGGTCCTAAACCCATAAACTATGTTAGGGATGCTGGGGTACATCTCAGCAATAATATTCAGATGCTCAAGTCGGCCAAAAGTCCAAACGAAATAATAAAATAAGTAAGTATCAATTATTTTCCTGATAAATAATCGCGCTTAAATTGTTTATTGTAAGCAACTTGAATGAATAAAAAAATTGACATATTAACTTAATCCAAGACCGTTTATAAAAGAGTTGATTCAATTAATTAATTTTTATCATATGGGATGAGTTAGTCCATTATAATTGTGTTTGATTATCAAGTGTGGACTCAAAAACAATTTTCAATCCTTTAAGGATCAATGTGTAAATATGTGATGAATAATATCCGGACAGTGCCCTTTCTACATCTCCATAAGTCGCCCTGGCGAGCACTCAGCTCACATCCTAAATATGTTGCTATTGTGATAAGTGCAAAATGGGGCCGACAGGCGGCGTAATGGCGCAACGGGCTGCCTCTCCGCAGGTGTTTGGCATAAATTAATAGAGATTTTTATATAAATATTAGTATTAATGATGTGATTATTTTTAAATTTATCGAAGGGATTAATAATGGATTAGCATGATTTAGTCAAATGAGAGAGGACTGGGGGTTTGACCCAGGACTAATTTGGTCCTGAAATAAAGCCTATTTTTCTTACAGAAAAATATTTGAATTGTAAATTACACTTAGGTTTTCTAATGCAAGAACCAATATTTGATGAAGTGTTTTATTAGAAGAATTAGTTAAAGGATTATTTTTACTAGCTTATCGAGTTATGCCTAATCGACATGAACTGATAGACACTACAGAAAAATTAGGATATCAGCTATGATCAATTCGCTATTAGTGTACAATTCATAGCTTTTGGCTACAAAATTAATCTTTCGAGTAGTCAATTAGTTTAATAGCATCGCTTTCACACATATAAGTGTGAGGTTTGGGATTTGAATTCTATCGAATCCTTGTCGAGTGGTCAATCGATCTAGTAGCGTTGCTTTCATACTTATATGTATGAGTATCCCAAGGATTTTGAACCTAGACAAACCCTTAGTGTGTGTGAATAGAAAAATCATAGACTTTTAGTGTGAATGCATTTGTAATAAAAAAAAGAAACTACGAAATTGATCTAGTTGAATCCCAATCAAATGCTCTTATAGCTAATCCTTACTATGATTAATGCGTAACTTAAAATACTCATTGCCTACGATAACGCGCAGCTAATTTGTTGCATTTGCAATGAATATAACCATAAATTGATAGTTAATAATTCTTATTGTTTATTACTTTTTTAAAAAAACATTTTTTACGAAAAAATCATAATTAATTATAATTTGTAATCATAACAATGAAATTAATTTCATAGAATTTTTTTTTCGTAATAAATACCTAATTTTTTGATAGTGAGATTGCTAGGGTGTAGTGTGCTCTAATGCCAATTTATCCCTAATTCTTGTTCCATCACGTTGTAATTTAACCAAAAAAAAGAAAAAGAAAAAGAAGTCTAAGTATTTTATTTATAGTACTTAAGGTTATAAGCACAAAAACCCTAACCCATTTTCACCAAATTCTCATAAAAAGTGGGGAGATGATACCAAGAAATTTAAAATGCCAAACGGCTTGAAATAAAAGAGTGAAATTTCATTATACACTAACAATTGATACCATCTTAAATAAGGGAATTAGTCCCTCATGAAGTCTTGAAGTGAACCACACTAAGTTTGAATCCAAATATTCTTCTTTTTGTTTTGGGTCAAATCATAATAATTAGGTTCAAATCAAGGAGGGCTCTAGAAGGGGGTTGGTAAGATTTATTTGCTTATGAAGCATTCTTCATCCCATCTTATGGACCCATAACTACAAAAGCCATCCTCATTCCACTAATGGATTAGACTTTGAATGTGAAAAAATGAATCATTTTCCACAAATATATTGGTCAAACGTTTGGCTCAAACCCCTTTGCCAGTCCCACTACCACTAATGTTGCCTTTTTGTCATTACTACCTTTTTCCTATGTTAAATCAATGTAAGACATGTCAAATGTATTTCCCTTCAACTCTCAAGCTCATACTCTCTTTGACCGCGTTAAGGTTTCAATTCGTTTTCTTGGTTTATATTTTCTATAACATGATTGCCTTTTCTCCTAGAATGGATCAAATGTGGAAGTAGCACACCCTTTCCCCCTATCCACAACTTGAAAATAAATATAAATACTTTTATTTATTTTCAATATTTTAATTTACATGCTGGTTCGAATTCGAAATAAGCTAAATGTTAAAGTTGTATTTGATTGCAATCTCTAAATTCAATTAGATACACGTTTGTAATGATCATTCTCATAGATTCTTCTATGAGAATTATTGAAGTAAGACAACCTTACTTTAGGTTTGTGAACAATGTGGTAAATATATAGGTGAGATTCATTGCGTGCATAATGTGTGCTGGGAGCTTGGGATACTTATCAAATTAACTAAGAATATTTAGGTACCCATCTATGCCCCCAGTAGAATTAAAAAATTTGAATCGAAATTAATTTGGGCAAATCTAATACACTTGGGAAGACGTAAATCTTAACTTGTTACATAATTATATCTAGTTGATTAGCCCAAATACACGTTTCCATATATATATATATATATTGTTTTCTTTTGAAGAAAACTATGATTTCATTCCATTAAGAAGGATTAAACGTGGAATAAAACAAAGAAATGTATAGCAAATTCAAGAAATGTTCATTTCACTACTCT
>JACGDI010004947.1:237349-253314 GCA_014898725.1 Jacaranda copaia | reverse complement strand
TTTATTTTTTTACAATTTTTATTTTTTGATTTAAAAAATAGTGTACATTGAATAGGGTAATTGAGATTTTTTTATTTTTTTTCTAGGCAATGTGTCAAAAATCCTGTGCATTATAGCTTAATAGGTGGATATTAGGTATAAAAACTACGTTGAACCCTATAATTAAAGGGATTTTATGCGAGCCGTGAGGTGGGCGGTAGATTATTAAATAATAATAATATGTGATATAAAATAGTCTAACAGGTCCAATTTAATAAGTTATCGACTCCAAAGAGAATTATCATGCCCACACTTAGTATTTGAAATCTAGCTACACCTCTGAACCATACTAGGTCGAGTTACTTGACTACAACTGCCTAGTTGAGCGGAAAGTTCTCGATCCTACCCGATAAAGGTTTCAAGCCGCTTAGTCCGTTCAGCCATCTCTGTGGTCGACCACCTTGTCTAGCCGATCACCATTGACCAGAGTGCTTAATCTTGCGCCGAATCATATCCTTGTCGCATTTAATGCTTTGACAGTTAGCGTGCCTAGGTATTAATGGCGCATGCCACTCCAATACCTATTCTGCCACCAACTCTATCAAGGAGTGCACTTTCGAAATACTATTCACCTTGAAAAGTAGGAGATAATATCACTTGGAATAGTATCGTAATGGGAAGTGACAAACAATTCTTAAGCAAGGGCAAGAGTCTTCTACACTTGATAGGGGCATATTGAACATATCATTTACATGGAGAATGCTATAAATATCTCATTGCCAGCCACCCTCCAAGTATGCCATATACACTATATGCATTTACTCTGCTGCTCGATTATCTCACTTGATCAGTATTAATTTGATCATCGAAGTGCCTTAACTAGAGACACCTAGGTTAGTGTGACGTTTGCTATTGGTTGTAGATTTCAGTACAAGAAGATATTATTGTTGGATCATTCGACCTCTCTGATCGAATTAACCCAAACACATCCTAATTCACTAAAACAACTTTCAACCTCTTCAATACAATAATAAGTGCCCGTTTGATTTTTTTTTCAAAAATTATTTTTATTTTTTATTTGAAAAAAGCAATCAAATTTTCTTTTATTTTTACAGATTTTTTATTTTCAATACATTTTTCTAAACGCACTTTTATATTCTCTTTTCATTTTTACACTTTATTTTCTCATATTTTTATTTGCACGACTTTTAATAAAAAAATATTTTAATATTCAAATATAAATCATTTTCAATCTTATACAATTATTTCATTTTAAACAAAACATTCAAACGGTATTTTATTTTCAAATTCACATTTATAACTAACTTTTCACTATTCATTTTTACTGAAAAATAAAAATGCCTCCAGAAAATAAAATTAAATTGATAGTAAAATACAAATATTATTATTTTATTTAATAATTTATTATTTATTTGAATATATACTCAAGTATATAACATGACATAAGTTTTATAGCAAATATTTATCGTGATTGAAGTTTGATAAAACAGAATTCTTTTTCGTAAGCAAAAGAAAAGGAAGAAAGGTTGATGATTTTGCCTTCTCCTATTACATGATATTCAAATATTTTTATTATGCTATAAGATACTACGAGAAAAGTGAAAGTTAGTGATAATATATTAAGTAAAAATATGAAATTTGTCACTAGAATTATACATTGGTGAACAAAATTTTTATTTTGGACAAAATAAAAAGTTTCACAAATTTTAATTGTGCCAAAACTTGTGCTTAACTTATTATCCATATTGACAAATTAATGACATGTCAGTAATGACAACCTACTAATAACGAGAATTTTGTTATAAATATTAGTGACAATTTTGTAGCTACTGTATATGTATTATTAATTGTTAATAATAATAAATTAAAATATTAGTATTTATCATTATTGAATCATAATGTGATGAGATGAAAATTATTATTACTCAATAAGTTTCATTAATGACAAAATAAATTATTATTAGTCTCATTGTCATTCAATACATTAAGTTAGTAATAATTCATTTAATTTTTTGTCACTAATATTATATTTTCTTTTAAGTGAAGTATTTTTTTGTGACTTAATTCAATAACATCATCCTCACACTAATATACACTACTGATCGTCGCATGCAGTCTCCACACGCATAAATACTTTCTTAATGTTATGTAATTTTGTACATATTTACTGTTTAATATAATAAGAAAAAAATATTTAAACTATGTAATTAATTATATTTAAATAAAATTTATACTAAACAAATTGCAAAGTTGGGCAGCATTAATTGTCTCTGCGCAAATGAACAAAATAATTCCGCACTCCCCTAAAAAGTAGCTGAAAAAGCCAAAACAAATCCACATAAAATTGATGAACGAAAAGTGACTTCCTTACATAAACTCATTTTAAATAAACATTTGTACCCAAACAAAATTTAAATAAACATAGTAATTGCCCTAAGAAAATGTACAGTGGCAGAGAAACAGTATCCACAAGACCAATAAAATCAACCCACGTTCGTTCGAAAATCAACTTCTGATGCACTTTTGCTGTCCCCTACAAATGACAGTGACCATAATGCCCCTCTTTCTATCATCTTTCTCGTACTACACACACACATGTTGGTGGAGTTCGTGTATAAATCAAGAACCAACTGCCGCCTTTTGTTTCTCCGAGGAACGCCCCACAAAAACCTTCTTCTGTTCTGCCTACCAATAGAACACTCATTCTTTTGTTTTCCCCATAAAAGCTTTGAAAAGGAAAGATCGAACTAACAGATACAGAGGCCCAAGGGAAAAAGACAACTCTTTTCTTTGTCTATTCTGTCATCCCATGTAAGTTTGTATTAAGGTTGTCATATTTATTCAGTTGTTCTAATGCAAATTTGGGCCTTCATTTTTTTGCCTTGATTCTGCAATGTCACCTGTTCCATTGTCTTCCCTGTAGCTTCTCCAAAATTATTTGTCTTTTTGTTTAAAATCTTGATATGGGTCCTTAAAATCGATCAAGAATGTCTGAATATTCCGGCCCAAATCAAGACCCAAGTTTGCAAATTCAAAGGTTTTCACTTTTTTCTCTTTTTGAAGCAGATTAGCATCAAATCTAATGTTTTCTCATCATATTTCTAGTAGGTTTTACATATATCTTAGGTAGTTCTGGGGTTGATTCAAAGTTGCCCTTTTCTTGAGTCCATTTGTTTGATGAATATTTGATCTCCATTCTCTAAAGCTAGAGAAAAGTTCAAAATCTTGCCTTTTTTTTTTTTTTTTGGCCCTTTATTAGTTCATCCTCTCCACTCTGTTTTTCTCTTATGTAAAAGCCTCAAAACGACATACATATAAATAACTCTTCAAATAAAGCAAACAAATAGATTACCTTTATGTGTGTATATATATTTTTATCTCCACATATGGTAACTTTCATATCACGCAAAGAAGCATTCTTGATGCTGTCTCCATTTCTCCTGCAAATGGGTTCTTTTTTATTCACAGTTGAACACTGCATACATCACTTTGTTTATACCACAAATTTAAACAATTCTCTTGTCCACATCCTTTAACTCTTTTTAAATTTTATCTATAAGATTCTCAATTCAAGATAGCCCACTTATTTTTCTTGCATAGACTTTGATCCACACCAATATTAGGATAAAAAATCGAAAATAAGATAAAAAATTTCACAAATATCTCCATTTGTTACGACAGGAACTGACCCACCACTGTTTTACTGCTTCATTTCTGGAACAAATCAATGAGAGAAGAAGGAGAATATCTCAGGGTACGTTTAGCAAAAAAGTTCTTTTGTTATTTGCACCTGATTCGGGGGAACCCGAAGTTAAATTATTCCAAGAATATGTGTTTTTTCCCCACTTTTGGATAATGAAGAATTTGATCTCTAGAATTTTTCTTACAGTCCTCCTCGTGGCCAAAAGAGGTGGTCAGAAAATGGTTGAATATAAAGAGTGGCACAGATGATTTTCACTCAGATTGCGAAACAAAAGGTACGTAGATTTTAATTCATTGTTATAACTGTTCTTAGTTTTCTAGTTTATGTTGTAATAGATTGGATTGATCTGTGAAATCAGGTTTTCTCCAGAGGAGGAAGAAGAGTTTCCCGGACGAAGGGCACCACGGCGTCGTCCCGGAAGAATTGTCAGGTAGCTGCTGGCCCTCCAGCAAATTTTTTTTTTTTCCCAATAATATAATCACTGTTATTATTTATTTTTTAAAATATAGCATGGTTATTAGTGAATAATTGATGACTCAGTCTTCATCTGATTCTGTTACAGAAGAGTGGTTGATGGAAAGGAGTAATGAAAGAGGACGGCCAGGATTTGACCAGATAGCATCAACTGTCTCTAGCAGCCACAACCTCAGGTAAGAAGACTCAGGAATTTATATCTTTTATTTTTTTTTGGGACCTCCAATTGCTATTTATCCTTCTTCTTGTTGATGGAGTTGGGGTCTTTCTTGTATGCTCTCTTGTTATTTTTGGTATTTATCTATATTTCAAGGAAGAAAATAAAATATTAATTAAAATAGATGGCTGCAGCCCTTTTTTCGTATATTTAGTTGCAATTCATTTGACATTAGAGTTATCCATTTGGTCTTCTTGTGAATTTCATTTTGTATTTCAATATTATGGCCCAAAATTCTTCTTGTGGACAATTAAATCTTTGAATCCATAATCACCATTGACTTTTTATTTATCTTGAAGAAAATTGAAAAATAGCATCACATTTTGATGATTGTCAAATATATAAACGCTAGTTTGAAATAGTGATTATATCCGGATATCCCACTTCAGAAGGCATCACGGGTTTGAAATAATTTATAAGTTATTCTTTTTTCTCACCCTTCAAGGTACTTTTTTAATGATAAAATCCCTTATATATAGTAAGGACAATATCTAGAAATGACTAATGTTTTATGTTGTCGATGAATCATCATCAACTAAGGAAAAAAAAGAAATACAACTGCTTTTCTTGCATGTGATGTATGAAAAGTAATTCTTCTTTTGATGTTTGGCTTTAGATTGAAAAGGGGTCTAATGGTATCCAAGAATAGAATTTATTCTCGTGCTATTTAGCCTATTACTTAAGAGATTCCAACGTTTAATTGTTAGTTGTTTGCTTTTGTAGGATGTTTGTGGGGACATGGAATGTCGGAGGCAAGTCTCCACATGACGGTCTGAACCTAAGTGACTGGCTAAAGACCGAAGCACCAGCCGACATATACGTACTTGGGTACGTCCTCCACCTGATCAATCAAAGTCTTGATCAAATTGAAGTAATTTTTGTGTAAATGGAAATGGGAACGGTTTTGATCTTCCTCCTTTTGTGGGGTTCCTTTAAAGCAGGTTCCAGGAGATTGTACCTCTAAACGCAGGCAACGTGCTAGGCCCTGAGGACTGTGGCCCTGCAGCCAAGTGGCTTTCTTTGATCCGCAAAGCTCTAAATGGGGATACAGTTAATTCTGCATCCAAACAGAGCCCAAGATTGAATGATCAACAAAGTCCAAGAGGCAGCTTCTCAAATTTGATTTCAATAGATGATGAGCTTATTGAACAGAAGGATTTGAAAAAGATTTTGACTTTGAGATCCAATTCGTGTTCCAATGAAGAGGGTTCACCTAGTCCACTCAACGGTTCGACAAAACATCCTAGTAAAGTACAACATAAGTACTGTTTGGCTGCCAGCAAGCAAATGGTGGGGATCTTTTTGTGCGTGTGGGTTCGTGACGATTTGAACCAATATATTCGTAGTTTGAAGGTTTCTTGTGTTGGAAGAGGCATTATGGGATACCTCGGAAATAAGGTGCTCATATGTTATAACATAGGATGTTAGGGGATTGTTTTTCATCTTTTTTTTTTTTAAGAAAATTCTTTATGAATTTGTTTGATATCACATCAGGGATCAATATCCATCAGCATGACGTTGCATCAAACAACATTCTGCTTCGTTTGTACTCACTTAGCATCTGGAGAAAAAGAAGGAGATGCAACGAGAAGAAATTTGGATGTCTTGGAAATTTTGAAGAGAACGAGATTCTCTTCCTCGTGTAGAATTTTAGGAAAGTCAATCTCAGCAGACAGCATTTTGGATCATGAGTAAGTTTTCATTATATGTACACAAACATTTCATTGGTTCTTTAAACTTCAACATGCTTAATAAGCCTTCCTATCGTTGTTTTTGATCTATCTAGCAAGATAATTTGGCTCGGAGACTTGAATTATCGACTTGCATCTATTTGCAACGATACAATTGAGCTACTAGAAAGGAATGATTGGGAAGCACTTTTGGAGAAAGATCAGGTAGAAGAATATGTATAAAATCACTTACAAAAATATAGCAAAAAATCGAAAAAACGATCTCATATCTTCAATTTTTTTCCTTTATTAAGAAGAGGTGTTTTATGGTTATATTGCAGTTGAAGCTAGAACAAAAGGCTGGGAGAGTGTTCGAAGGGTGGGAAGAAGGGGAAATATATTTTGCCCCAACTTATAAGTACCTTAACAATTCAGATCACTATGTTGTCCAAGCCTCCACGGGTAAAGAGAAGCCCCGGACTCCTGCCTGGTAAGTACTTTTGAGCCTGGAATTTAAAGTTTTGCCAAATGAATGTTTTAAATGGAGTATTTATTTTGATTTTGTTTTGTAGTTTCTTTTTTTTTAATCGATCTTTCTCATGTAAGTTATCTCTAATAAGTTGCATCATTTAGGGCTGTGAAGCATTTGGGAATATTCAGTATAACGATATTTGTCTTTCGAAAATATTTCAGAGAAAATTTTTTACAACTCATTTGGATATATATTTTCATTAGAGTGTGAATCATTTAGATTATAGTACAAAAAAGTAAAACGTATAAATAATAATCTATGATCTAATGATTTTATTTTCTTGAAATTCATCCACTTCGTCATAAATAATGCATTGTTTTCAAATAATGCAAATCACAAAATCCCAACTCATTGGGCCTTTTCTTTTTGTTTTCTATTTTACACACGATCACGTACTTATGGTCAGTCGAATTTGAACTTGGACTTCGCACATATAAGTGTACGGATTGTGTTACTCGACTGATTGACTAGTGAAATTGAATCTTTCTATATAATTGAATGCTCAAAATCACCATATTCCAGTTTATGAACCCAACCCTCTGTAACAAGTTGTATGACATAAACTATATATATATAACTTGAACATGGAAAATTGCAAAATTTTTGCCATATCTAAAAAGTAAAAACCCAATTTGAGACTGAGTTTTATTTGTACGTATAGCAAAGGTGCATTTTCACTAATTTTCCCAAGTATAATATGATAGGTGCGACCGGATTCTTTGGAAGGGCCACGGGCTAAAACAAATGTGCTATGTTAGGGGTGAATCAAGATTTTCAGACCACAGGCCTGTCTATTCACTCTTCTCGGCACAAGTTAATCTACGCAGCTAGCCCGAACTCGAGTTTGTAAGAGCCAGCGACTTCAACTACCATTCATATCTGATGATCCAAAAATAACCCACCTGTAGCAGAAGCCATTGAGATTCTTGGATTTTGCGATATTTATTTCCCAAAAGTTGGGAGAAATAAAAAAAAATGGATGTTTTAGAAAGCAATAGGAATGCGACTACGCGTTAATCTTTTGTGAACAGCAGGTTCACTTTGAATCTTCTATTACAAAGTAACTCACAACAAAAACGTTGAGATTTTTTTTTTTAATTTCAATTTTTCTTCTTTTTTGGGTAATTACTTCCTCCTCGAAGGATTTTTTTCTTCTTTTGCCTATAAGTGCCATCTTAAATAAGTCCACAAATTTTGTAGTATGTTTCTTTTTTAACCCAATACAAACAAGTTCTTATAATTTTTCTATTATTCTTTATGTACAATGTGAATAAAACTCAATTCCTCATGTACATAAATTTCTTTACGCAATGCGATAGAATGAAAATTTGATGCGATTGTATTTGAACCAAAAACTCTTCTTCACAAAAAAAAAGAATAATGTCACTTCGATCAATCTGATTCTTAAAGAAAAAAGTTCACATACGTAGTAAGTTTCACTTGCTCAAACATCGAAATCATATGTTTTAATAGTTTTATTACGAGTCTATCACAACAATTTAATTTTTTTTAAAAAAAATAAGCTATTAGTTTTGTAATAATTGGAAAAAAAATTTTAGTGAGTTACATGAAAACTTGTAAATTTATTATCTCATCGCATCATTATATGAAAGCCATCATCTACTTAGTCCAAAATAATTAAATAAATATCATGAATACTTTATAAAATTATTTAAATGATAAATTAATCGATTTTAACCATCATATGTATACTTTAATGGATTATAATATATAGGGACATGCATTTACCAATAAAGGCAATTGTAAATACTTTACTTTGAAGTTTTATGAGTCATTTAAATATTTGTTTCTCCATTAGTACTGAATAGTTAGCCTTGAATGAAGATATCCTACGTAATAAGTGGGATATTCTAATCCTTGAATGAATGAATGAATGATTTTCGTATTGAGCCAGACACATTATCATAGATTAGTATCCAATAAAATATGTATGGCATTAATTTGAATAAAAGTATGCTATCAATGGATTGAATTTGAATCAAATCATTCATATTCGAATTTAATTATCAAAATTTATATTCGAATTCGACCCGATATTCAATAGGATCTTTGTTAATAAATATCATATTCGAATTCAATTAATATAAAAAAGTCAATAAAAAAAATCCGACCCAATTTAAAATTTGTCTGCCCCACCCCCTTGGATTATATAAAATATTGTATTTATAAAATAAATTTATGTTATATTTAAATTTTTAATAATTTTTTATTATATTTGTCCAAAAATTAAATATTTAAATACTAAATTTCTATTTCACATTATATTAATGCATAGATAAAGTATTATACATTATTATATTTGACATTTTATCAATATTCCTCTTTATATTAATGCATAGATATTAGGTCAATACAATATATAGATTTTATTTTAAAATTTTTATTAATATTATATATAAAAGTATTAATTTGATAAAAAATTATTAAAGTTCGAATTCGAATCTTTAATGGATCAAATTGTTTAATTTCATATCTCATTCACTTATTTCGACTTATGAATATTTATAATTCAATCTGATCTATTATAATTGAATAAAAATTCTAAAATTTTAATTAATTTTAAATTATATTTGAATTAAAATTCGATTCATTGACGGCCCCAAATAAAAATACATTAAAAGACCCATATAAACTAAGCAAACATTGGAATAAAACATCATTTGCATGGGTTGGAGATTGGACAAATTTGTTGAATTAAATTCTAATTTTCAGTCAAGCCCAATACACAAAGCTCAAAAAGGCCAATTCCTTCACAATTGCATTTTGGGCCACTAGGAAACTATCCCAAGATGGGCTCAAATATCCATAGCCCATTAAATAAGGCCCATTAGCAAGCAAGCACAAAGATAACCTCATTGCTCAATCTACTATCATATTACCAACTAATAATTGTACCTATAAAAAATATAAACAAACCCAGCAAAAAAAAAAAACAAAAATCCATTTGGGATTTGGAAAAAAAAAAATTGCAAGAAAAAAATCATCCCCATCAAGGCTCAGTTGAATCAGATTTCAATTTCTTGCTCTTCTTAAGCTCAAACAATCCCTTCAGAAATGCATCCACAATCTGTTTTTGGGATTCAAGCATCATCTCGTTTCGCTTCATCTCCATTTCCATTCGCATGGCCTCCATTTCTCGCGCCATTTCCATCTTCGCTTTCTCCATTTTCACGAACCCTTCGCCCAACAATTTGATCGACGCCACTATTGCTTCTACTGCAGTATTCCTCTCCCTCTTTGATCCATTTATCGCAGCTCTAGAATCCGCACCTGGATTTAAGCTTGCCCAGTATTTTGATCTGAAATTTGGAGCCGCGGGGTGGTGGTTGTTGTCGTTGTAACTGTAGGAGACTTTTGCCCAGAATTCTTCATTTGGATTGCTCCTATTATTGTCGGAATCCATGATTGGATCAAACTTGTTGATTCTTAATCCTGGGGGAAGCATTTCTTGATGAAACCCACCGCCGACGCCAAAGTTGTCGAACATTTTGCCGGATTTTTTCGCTTTAGGCTTGAACGGAGGTTTTGGAATTCCGTCCATCATCGCCTGATTTCGCCTTTCAAAATTTATAAGATCCTCATCCTGAGGCATATCCTCTTCCTCTTTGTCAACAGCTTCCATATCTAAGTACGCGGGGTACTCACCCGGAATCTTAGCGCCAGGATTGGATCTCTTTGCTTTGACGCCGTTATCAAATCCTAAATCTGGATTATTGCTCGCCTTGAGCTTCAATTTCAGTATATTCTGATCGAGAAATGATTTCAAGCGAGATCCATCAGCTGAATTCTCTGGCTTTTGAACGGAAGTTGGAGGGGTGGTTCCGTTTTCCATTGCTTCCATGTTTTCAAAGAAAAACCAAGACGAAAAGTAGCGTCCGGCGGGGTATGGGGCGGAGAGAGCGCGCTGTTTCTCCGCCCGGAAGCGCTGGCGGAGCTTCTCCATCTTGTGCCGGCACTGCGCGGAGGTCTTCGCCGGGGAGGCCCCGGGACAGCGATTAGCCACGGCGGCAGCCACCGCATCCCAGTCCGCCGTACGGAGGTAACCACGGCGGAGGGCATACCACCGCTCGCGGTAGGCGTCGATCAGCACTAAGGTCTCTTCCTGGGTCCAGCACGGCGGCGGGAATTTCCGTGGGGCCTTTTCAACCGTGTCAGCCACCGTGACTGCATCTGCAGCGGCGACGGCGTTTATGGCAGACGACATGTGGTTCTGATTAAGGGACTCGTAAAAATTTAACAAATTGGGACGATGACAGATTCAAGATTGATTCCGTCGGAGGTTAGAGGCTGTAATTGGCGGCAAATTCGCAATCTTGGTACCCAAAAATTAGCCTTCCCGTGGGGAAAGGGATCAGGCAGCTATGGACTTCTCATCGGTTTGGCGATAGCAAGGCGGTGGCAACAGATTAGCACGAGCGATCATATAAAAGCAGCTGGGATAAGGAAATAAAGGAAGGAAGGAAGGGCAATAGGCGTTGTTTTCTAGTGGCGAGGGGGGATGGACTAGTGGAGGGAAATGGGCGCAATAGGCATTAGGCGCACGATAGCAGCAGCAACGGTTGGGGTGGGTGGGTATGGTGGTGGGGGTTGCGAGGTGGTTGGCATGATGAGGTAGAGGTACAGAGGGCATTGAATTAGTTGGTCGTAGTAAAAGAGATTGGGCACCGGTTGGGTTGGATTGGATTGGGCGGGTGGGTGGGATGGATGATGGTGATGATGACTAGTTTGAGGTGGAAGGGGGGGTGATGATGCTAGCATGCGCCACTACGGTGTATATATGGGCAGTGAACCCCACTCCTACGACCACCACGACGAGGCACCACGCTAGCCCACCCACCCCCACCTCCACCTCCTTTTTCCACCACTTACCTAAAAGCTAAAAGCCTAATGGCTAAAACTAAAACTACCCCATCCCTTGCGAATCTCTAAAATAAAAGAGTTTTTATTTATTTCTCTGTATTAACTCCTCTACGCTATCGTAACACCACCGCCTTTCTACGAAGAATAGCCCACCGCCACTCCACATTACAGCTTCTAATACAGAAATTGACTTTCTTTTTTTTTAATTTTAAAAATATTGAACGAAATTAATTATTTAATGCATCGATCGACATATTTATTCTTTTTTCTATTATTATTTTTATTTTCTGAAATTCATCAAGGTTAGATGAGGGGTATAATTAATAATTTGTATGTAATTTCAAAAGTGCGATTAAATAATTGCAATCAGGTCGTAGGGTTTCATTGGAGTCTAATATTGTGAATAAAACGAGAGCATAGAGTGGGCTCGAAGATAATTGTAACTCAGCCTTTTATCCTAATTTCTAACATCAAACATACTACTACAACTAATTAAGGACTTTTCTCTTCGCTAGGGGACCATCTTGTACTTGGAATACCTCGTTTGGAGTAAACATGGAACAACATCAGGTTTGGAATCCTAATTGGTATCTACATCTTCAGTTGACTTGTCTTTCTTTTCCTTATAACCAAACTTAGCATTGGCCAATTTCACCCTCTTAAGGCATAAACAAGCAAAGAGTTGGAAATATTTTAATTTGGATAGTCCAGATTTACCCTGCCACGTTCATGCCAGTGTGTAGCGCTGTTAATGAATTGGATTTCAATTCAAATTTTAGAATTTTTATCCAATTAAAATATTCGATAAATTAAATTCGATTATAAATATCTGTAATTCGAAATAAGTTGATCGAATATGGAACTAATCAATCCGATCTGTTAAATAGCCAAATTCAAATTTTAATAACTTTTTATTAATTTAATACTATTATTAATACTGTGGTGTGCCTGCTTAGAACGGCAGATAATTTGGCTGATATTTGCGCAGAGATCTGCTCACTTATCAATTGCATCAACTGGGGCATGGTGAGCGTCACTAGCTGCTCCTGGGGGGCGCTGGCACCCGGAGCATTGGTAACTTACTGGGGGTTAGGGAGAGGCGGGGAAGTGGACCTCCGGTTCTCTTCCCTTCCAAATGCTACTCTGAGTGTGTTTACCATTTTCTCGCTACAATCTCAAAGTTCCCACAGACGGCTCCAAATGATGGTGCAGAAAGCTGCGTGTAGAGGAAATAAGGGTTGTATGAAATTCTGGGCTTGAGATCTACAACTACAACACACGTTAAACTAGCCGAGGTGCTAGTGGCGAAGGCACCTCGACGCTCAAGTTAGTTCTGGTCGAAATAGAGAGATCGGGCAGAATATAGAGAATATAAAGTGTATAGTATAAATGGCATTACCTTGAGCGTGGTTGGGTCTGGAGTATTTATAGTCTTCTGTGGGCGTAATTTTACCCAAGTACCCCTATCAAGTTTATCGCGGTGCTGTGCCAGGTGGCTAAATCTCCTATTTTCCTAGATAAACTGTGCCAGTAGGGGCACGTCTCTGCCAGAGTTGTTGGCAAGGTTGTCAAAGTTGTTGGCAGCGGTTGCACCGGCTGCCACGTGCCACTAGAGCAGAGGGACTCAACCTGTCGAATTAATATACAAGGCGGGAATCTGAGTGAACACCGAAAGTCTATTTATGTTGACCAGACTCGAATGCTCGAACTTTTGGAGTGGTCCTAAGGTCGATAAGGGTCAACCGCATATCCTACCCAGTGAAGTCGATACCGGTCGACCAAACAGATTTTATCGTTGGGCCTCATGGGCTATCTCGCTTGACGTTGGACCTACTGGGTTATCTCATATCAATTATATATAATATTAACAAAGATTTTAAAATAAAATCTATATATTATATTGGCCTAATATCTATATTAATATTTATATTATACTATTAATATTGAGTTTTTAGCATAAAAAATAAGAGAGATAATGATAAAATGACAAATATAATAATATATGATAATTCATCTTTACATTAATATAATATGAAATAGGAGTTTAATATTTAAATATTTAACTTTTAGATTACTTAAAAATTTAAATATGACGTAAATCTATTTTATAAATACAGTACTTTTATATAATCCAAAAGAAAAAAAGAAAAAAAATATTAAATCGGATTGAATTTTTTTATCGAATTTTGAATATTCATTTAATTCGAATATGGTATCGACTAACAAATATTCTATTGGATATTTGGTCGAATTTGAATATAACTGATTCAATGCAAATTCAACCTATTGATAGACCTACTGGTATGTATATTGCACTGAAGGCAAATAGTGTAATCAAGAAATAAAAAGAAGCACGACTTATTTGTTGGCATTGGCTTCCTTATTTGGGCTGGTACCCAATACAAATCGGACTCCGGAATGAAGCTGGAGTGAGACTGGGAGCACCTTTTTCCAGCCTAATCCAAAAAAGCAGACCCGATTTTAAAATCCAAACCCAAGTATTTGTTTTTTTTTTTAATTATTTGCCTTTTCAATTGTGCTTTTAAAATTATTCCAATTTTGCTTGGCATGTACATGGTTAATCATATATATTATGGGTGTCAATTTGAGTTAGAACTCATGGGCTCAACTCAATCCACATAATTTTGGGTTGAATTGAATTCAACATTTCAAAAATAAATTTGAGCGGATTAAATTTTAAATAGATTGTATCAAATTTAGGTTCAAAATAAATTTTAAATAGGTTCAAAAAAAATCCATTCAAAAAATTTAATTAATTTAATAAACTATCTTATTATATTTAAAATTATATATTAAATAGAATGTAAAAGACATAATAATATTACTATAATTTTTTGAATTAATTTTTTGAAATAAATAAAGTAAATTAATTTTTTATTTTTTATTGAAATCATTTCAAACTTAATCCAACCGTTCATCCACTTTTAACCCGTCTATAGAACCTAACCCACATAAACCCAAAACAAACTCAATCCAACCCACCGATTTACCACTCATAATATATATATATATATATATATATATGGCAGCTGGTAAGCATTAGAAGTCCACAGTTCATTGTTTTCACTAGTTAGATTTACAACATATTGCATGGAGAGAGCCTCATTTTGGAAGATTAGTTATAGCAATAATGCATCATTTTCTATCACTTACTGGCTCCTCCGCTGGATGCATCGTTGGCAATAATCTCCACATTTGAATTACCAACAATGGGTTCGTTTGCATCTACGTGTTGATCAACTGCTATTCCTCGTCGTTCTTCAGTCAAAGGAGACTTGTAGTCTTTGCTTTTGCCCCAGACGACAAAGTAAAGGCCTGTGATTATGACAATTGCTCCAACGATCCTGCGTGTATAAATAGAAGTTACTACATGTTTGTAGCACATAAATAGTAGTTACTATGTGTAGCTATTTGTTCATGTCTCTAGGGGCATTTTGAATCTATCATTTCAATTAATATCTATTTCATTTCACAAATATAGATTGATAAATTTGACATATAAAATATTAATTGAAATAAAAAAAATTAAGATTTGGGGGGGCGGGGGGCTAGGTGACTTCTAGGGATGTACGGATTGATTTATATCATTTATTCCAACATATATTTCATCTTCTATTCTATTGCATGGATGTACAATAAGTGTATTAAACATTTTTTTATAAAAATAATTGATTAAAAACTAAATATACTTAACATATATATTATATTAGAATAAGAGATGAAATACGAAATGAAGTAGAGAGTACAGAGTGTGTACGGAGAAGATAGATGAAGATTTTAGTACTTACCTTCCTAGGTACATTTGCTCCCCCAAAACGATGGAACTCAATATAGCAACGACAACCATGCTCAGTGGGCTAAACGCAGCTACAAACACCGGTCCTCTTTCTTTCATTACTGCTCCTTGGACGTAATAGGCAATGCCCGAACATATTGTACCCTATAAAATCAACTACGTGTTACTGTAACCCTATGTTTGGGTCTTGAATTTTAAAGTGGAAAATGCAATGGAAAATTATTTTCACTCTTCAAATGACGTAACTATGTTCTTTAGTATTTGTAAATTTGTATTGTCCTTCTCTTTTTCCTCACTATTTTCATTGATGCAAACATAGCCTAAATCCTATCATTTCTCTAGTTTATGTCATAAACAAATGAATTCATGCCATGTAGGAAAGAATATTGATGCAAATTTAGTGGATGTTGCTCTAGACAAACAAATCCATGCAGCACAGGCAAGAAAGTTGTTCATAATTGGCAAGCAAATGGTCCATATGTGGTTGTCTTACACCATAGACAGCTGCAAAGAACTTAGCATCCCATTTTATGGTCCAAGCTGTTTTGTCCTTCTCCATTACTGCTGCCACTATTGCTCCCCCAGCTGTCCCAAACAAGCATATCCAAGCAGTAAGGGATAGTTCAGCAGGATACGTCCGCAATGTGATCACCTAACAATACATAAAAAAA
>JACGDI010004947.1:160822-214986 GCA_014898725.1 Jacaranda copaia | reverse complement strand
AATTAATAAAATATACATATATTTTTAAAAATAAATTTTTTAAACATAAAAAAAAAAAATAAACCAAGTTAACCAACTATCTTTTTCAGTTATATACTTACTCTAGTTATTATTTTTCAACAATTCATCCAAACACATTTCTATTTTCATTTCAAAATTATAATTACCTTTTAACTTTAAGAGATGACCGAAAATAAAGATGGATCATGGAAATAAAACCAAACAACATGTACTTTCCAAGCAAATACTCACTTTGTTTGGATATTGTTCTCTGACTTGTTTTGGGAGAACATTCCCAAATATTTTCACTAATTTTTTTCATTTTCAACTTCATTAAAATATAAAAAAAATTCTTTTACTCGATTATTTAACAAATCAATTTTAATTTCACATTCTTCCACACTTTCTATCTACGCCACCCCACCCCGCCCCCCTGCCACCCGCTTGCCACCAGCTGCCCCCCTGCCACATACCCCCTTCCCCTTCCATTTAATAATAATAATAATACTAATAAAAATAAAATTAATAATAATACTAATACTAATAATTATTATTATAATAAAAAAGTATTAATTATATTTATAATGCAAGTAGCATTAATAATTAATAAAACAATAATAATAATAATATTAATAATATTAGTAATGGTAATAGTATTCATAATTATAATAATAATAATCATAATATAATAATATTATTAATCATAATAATTATAATAATCATAATAATAATAATAGTTAGGGTAAGTATACCGCTACTACTACTGCTAATAATAATAATAATAATAATAATTATTATTATTATTATTATTATTACAATTAAATAAATTTTCAACTAACAAATAAAACCCATAAAATATTATAATACAACCCACTTAATCATTAGAAATTTACAACATAATCATAACTCTTCAATATATATATATATACATATATACACAATATTTTTAATGAATATCCTTACAATTAAAAAAATTCTTTAATATTAATTTTCACCCCCAAACAACAATACAAAAGTAATGATGTGACATCTACAGTAAAAAATTCTCCCTAAAAAATATATCAAAACTCATTTTTTACTATTTTTAAAAACAATAACCAAACATTAATCACGTTCACCTACTTTCATTTCATATTCTCCCACAATATCTTCACTACTCATTCTCCCAAAACACATGATAAACACATAATAAAATCAAATAAAAAATATATCCAAACAAAAGACACATAAACCCATTATGGACTTTAGGGCTTCCAACAAGCACTCTCACAATAGTTTTAGGTATGTAAATAATGATGTTCTTGTTAGTTTATTGAGCTCTAAGGCCCCGTTTGATTTTATTTCTATAGCCCTTTTTTTTTATTCTAAAAATAAAATAGTCACTTTTTACATATTTTCACTTAATATGATTTTTATTTTCAAAACACATTTTTCAATAACTTATATATCTTCTTTATCTATTTCATTATTTTTATCTCTTTTCGTTTACAATCTATTAAAACCAATATAATCATTATTTTTTCAATAATTTATCTAAATACAAACTCATTTTCAATTCATCTCCATTAACTAACTTTTTAAATTTTAGAAATAATTGAAATGAAAATCAAAAATGAAACCAAACGAGATCTTAAGATAGTGTTTGGTTTCATTTCCACAAGTCCTTTTCACAAATTCTACTATTTCAAAAATAAAAACCGTCACTTTTTAACTATTTTCAGCGAATGTCATTTTCATTTTCATTTTCATTTTCAAAACACATTCTCCAATAACTTATATATCTTTTCCTAATAAAATATTTTTTTTCTCTATTCCATTATTTTTATCTCTATTCATCTACAACCTATTAAAACCAACATAATTATTATATTTTCAAATATTTCATTTAAATACATTTTTATTTTCACACACATCACATAATTATTTTTACCAATTTAGTAATGCTAGAAACTAAAAATGGAAATGAAAATGAAACTAAACACTCCCTAAGTCTCTCAGGCTCGGCCTAACCTACTGAGGTGGTTATATTCTTCAAAAATAAAATTATTATGGGAGAATGTAATCAAATATATGCCTTCATTTTCTCCTAAAATAGTTCTTAAAATGATCAGACTTTCCTTACAATTTAACTAACAAATGACCAAAAATTAAATATTCTTTACATCACAATCATTATCACCACATATACATATATTTATATATTATAATATTTTGTTATTATATCATAATAAAAAATATTACTAAAATTCATTTACACCCTCAAAACTCAATAAAAAGATATTGATTTGACTGCTACAGTAGAATTTGTCTCATCCCAAAACATAAACAAACATGCCAAATTTTTCAAAAATAATTTTCTTACTATTCTCAAATCATAAACAAACATAAATCACATTCTTCAATACAAATTTTACATCCCCAACCCCATTCCTAAAATTCATTCTCCCAAAATATATAATCTAAAACACATAATTTGTAAACAAACATTACCCAAATTTCTTCATAGATATATATAAAAAAAAGTATTTATACTTGTCACCATTTACAGTTCATTTAATATTTTTTTGTCCAAAAATCCTAGGACAGAGTTAGGATTTTTGTTGATGGAGGCAAAATTCTAAATTATTAAAAATATAATTTTTTTTAATTACACATATATACAGATAAATATAATGGGGCGAAAGGCAAATTTTTAATTTGAGGACGGTAAAAGTATAATATTTTAAAATTTTAATATTTTAAGGGGAGTAAAAGTGTAATATTTTAAAATTTTTAATATAATTTAATATTTTTAGGAGGGCAAAAGTATAATATTATAAAAATTTTAATTAAAATATAAAATTTTAATATTTTGAAGGGGATGGCTGTTGCTACTAGCCTCCTTGGCTCCATCTCTATCTCTGCAAAAACCACCTATAATCACATCTAATATTTTTTTAAATAGAATTTCCGGTTTATCAACAAAAATATTAAGATAAGTAGGAATTCAACAAATTTTAAGAAATGTATAAAATAATTATACATTACATAGTTATGTAACAAAACTTTACGATCTACAAATTTTAGGTATTGTTTGGTTGTGTTTTTTATTTGATTTTATTATATATTTTGGGAGATTGAATTATTGGAGAATGTGAAAGTTTTTTTTTGATATATTTGTTTATATTTTGGAAAAGATATTTTTTAATATAACAGTCAAATCAATGCTTTTTTATTGTGTTTTTGGGGTGAAAATAGAATAAAGTGATTTTTTTAATATTAAAAAATAATAAAATATATATAATATATGTATATATATGTTGAAAAATATGCATTTTAAAGAAAAAATGTAGATATATTTAATTATATTTTCCCAAAATAAGGTTTGTTCTGCGAAAACATAACCAAACAAGGCCTTAAGAATTATTGAATTTAGACATGGTGCACATATATGCATGGACGCGTGGGCCCAGATATTATATATATATCAAATTAAGATATTTTTCTTCAACGACACTACTTAACAATAAAATATAGACTGGCAGGCATTTCAGCCTCGAGGCATTGTTTTTTTTCTCAGTCCAATCAATAGTCATGCTTGACGTGTGAAACCAAAAACATCGCATTCTAATCCAGAAAATCAAAAGCCCCATTACTGTTTTGTCCTTTGTTACGTAGCCGTTTCTCTGGTATTTTATTCAAAATAAGGACGAATGTCCAAGTCAAGATTTTATCCTTCAATGACACGTGAACGGCCATGATTGACTTCATGGAGAGCCTGACTTAGCCTTCACGAAAAGCTTTTAAATTTTCCCCGACGGTCTTTTCCTCTTACTACCAAACTACCGAAATACCACATTTACCCTTGCTGGTGCATTGGCAGATATTTTATTTGCCACTGATACTCAATGCTATTAGGGTTAATATTTTTAAAACGAACTGTCGATGTTATTGATTATTGGTTCAATTGATTCCATCAGTAATTAAATAGGTATGATATCATAATTATGTGATAATTATGTTTAATTTTATAAATATATATAACATTTTAATATTATCCAAATATAAAATTTTTAATTAATATCACATTAGGATTTTTAGGTCTTTTTCATATCTGAAACTTTTTTTACAAGTGGCATGCCCCCTTTCCTCCTAGGATATAGTGGAAAACTCCACATTTAATGTGAAGACAAGTTGTCTGTCAGTGTATTTAATGTAACAGTGTGATGGTTTAATGAATTTAATGCAATAGCGACTAGTGGTGAGAGAAATCATTGTCTTGTAGGTCGACTTTTTCTGGTTGAGATGTTTTCCTAGCTGTAGGTCTCTCCGCCTACTCTGGTCGAATACATGATCTCTTTTGGTCGAGATAACTCTCTAGCAGCGGGCCTTTTAACCATAACTTAGTTGATTGAATAAAGACCGATAACTTTTATTGGTTGGCTAGCTCAATATATTCTTGGGTCTGGACTGGTTCTATTGGACATGTTGGACTCGTCTTATTTCCCCATATTAATAAATATTCACATATAACTACTACTTTATTAAATTTCAAGAAATAAATTCATATTTTAAAAATTATATGTCCAAAATCTCTAATCATCATCTTTCAAGTCATAATTTATTATTTTTTTACATTTTTTATTTTTTAAAAAATTAAATTTTAAATAAAAAAAAAAGTGAACAGGTCAAAAATCGGTAGTATGAGTACCGATTTTTATGCATGAATTGGACTGGCTTGGTCACATGAACTGGATTGGCTTGGTCACCAGTCCAACCTGGCTGGTCCGGTTTTGAAAACACTAATTAGGGTTTGTTTGGATTTATTTTTTAAATGCATTTTCATTTTTTAGTGAAAATTAATAGTAAAAAATTAGTTAAAAATTTGAATTTGAAAATGAAATGTTGTTTGAAAATTTTGTTTAAAATGTAATGATTTTGTAGGGTTAAAAATAAATTATTTTTAGATAGTATAGTATTTTTGTATTAAAAATTATGTAAATATGAGTAGAAAAAAATAAAAAGTGATGAAAAGTGAAAATAGAGAAAGAGTATAATAGTGTATTTTGAAGAATATTTTGAAAATGGAAATATTTGTGAAAATAGAAGAAAAAATGATAATTTTTTGTTTTTATTTTCAGCAAAAAATGGAAATGGGGTTTAAAAATGAAAACAAACAGGGGGTTAATTAAAATAAAGTGAAAAAATTTTATTGTGGTTTCCAATGATGTATTTAAAATATTATTATTTTTATTTTTAATAATAATTAATATTTACAACTTTCTTATCCTACACCTCTTATGTAAAAATTTAAATTAATATGTTGAAATTCTTAAAAAAATTATATTATACAAAAATAAATAAATAAATATTTTGTACATGCGTAAATTATGAAAAAAATGACTTATTAATAATATTTCATGATCTTTAAAATAAAATAAAGATATTCAATGTTTAATTATCTAACATGTGAAAAGGATTAAATATTATTTTACCCCTCACAAAGTACTTCAAATTGGGGGTGTAAATGAGATGAAATGATTTGTGAAAGGTTTAAGCTCAATTTAATGAAAGCTCGTATTCGGCTTAGTCTTTTCAAGCTCGAGCTAGTTAGTCAAACGAGTTGAGCCGAGTTCAATAATATTCGGCTCAGAAAACTCGCGAGCCTAAACAAGTTTTTTTTATTATATATACATACACATATACATAATTATAATCTACACTAATATTCGGCCCAACAGGCCTACTAAGCAAGTCTAATGTCAGTTCCGTTCGGCCCAACAGGCCTACTAGGCCCAACATCAGTTTTAGAGTTAACCCATTTGACAACAACTATCTGGTCGAGTAAACTGTTGTCGACCAGGACCAACGGGATACATTAGCTATTTTAGCCTATTTTGCCATGTATCAGGTCGATTACTTAAATGGTCGACCAACTAGGTTTGGTCAACCACTGTCAACCTTAGGTCTTTTTCTTCGGCACTGACTCAGATTCAGGCTGCATTTATTATTCTGTCAGACACCATGCCTCCGCATTAATAACACGTGATTGCCGATACAATCGCTACTACCAATGTTGCCACCAACTCTACTACCGCTTTTGGTAGAGAGGCGCCTACTAGAGGTACTGTTCACCCAGAAAAATGAAAAATTGTGCCATCTGGAACAGTACCGATATTTAGAATGACCATTTACCCCTCGGCAAGGATTAAAACCGACTGCACTTGATAGGGGCACTATGGACAAATCATACATGGAGAAGACTATAAATACCTCATATTTAACCATGCTCAAAGTAATGTCAAATATACCATAAGCTTTTTATATTATGTTCGATTATCTTATCTCGACTAAAACTGACTTGAACGTTGGAGTACCTTAGTTAGGGACACCTCGGATAGTTTAACATGTGTTGATTGTTCCAGATTTCAAACCTCAAAAAAAACATTGAGTGGATTACTTGACCTCTTTGGTCGGATCAACCCCAAACAGTTCCCTTTCACTCTAAACTATTTTCAACCTCATCAATTATAGATTTTGTTTTGAGTCTAAATAAGCTCTAGTTAATCCAAACATATAGAACTTGAATTCGAGCTCATCCGAGCTCAATGAATCGAGCTTTTTTACTTTTATATAATGAGTTTTATCAAATCAAGTTCGATAAGACTTGCTGAGCATTCGTTGATTCCAACGAGCTAAGCTTGAGCATGGCCTTTTAGGCTCGACCAAGCTCGGCTTGAGTTTGAGCTCGCGAATTAATAAACAAGCCAAAGTTGAATTTGCTACATTCGAACTTGACTCGACTCGACTTAATTATACCCCTACTTCAAATTCTAGATTTATGAATTGATGTGATTTCAAGAATTTGGATAATACAACTGATAATTTTATACATTGAATATTGTGAGCTCTTAAGGCGCGCATCGAAAAACGTTTATTATTTTGCATTTATTTCATAATTAAATTGAAATAAAATTCAATTTTCACTTGTTAATTCTTTAAACACTAAAGTCTAAATATATTATAATATAACTTCATGACCATTAATTATTTCCAATAATAAATCAAAACGTGATATTCTTCAAATTATGCACGGCGATTTATTTTAATTATTTTGTTAAAATATAATCAAACATACAAAATTTTTTCCTCTAAAATGTCAACTTAAATTTTTCAAGACACTCTCTTCTATCTTTCATTATTCCCAAAATTTGTCTATTTGTCAATATATATACATATTATATATATTATACATATTTTATTGTTATTCTAATAATAAAAAAAATTAATTCCTTTTTCATCCAAAAAAATCAATAAAAAAATATTTATTTAACTGCTACAGTAAAAATTGTCTTGTCCAAAAACATAAACAAATATATCTAAATTTTTCAAAATAATTTTTTAAATATTTTTCAAAATATAAACAAATATTTATCATATTTCCTAATCCCACTTTCAAAACTTATTTTTCAAAATATATAATACAAAACATATTAGTAATTTACCGTAATGCTTTTTCTGAAATATGAACTTTTTTGTCGATTGTTAAGTGCGGACTGCAGAAAGTAAAACATGAGTGGACATAGTAAGTTGGGGTAGAAGCATTTCGTGGGCAGAATAGTAATTTAGGCCCTGAACAGATAAACCTACAGTATTCGTACATAAACTTTCAGATGCCATTATATATATACAGCGAAATTGTCCGTTATAGCGGAAGACTTTTTTTATTATCAGATAATCCATCTTCTTCTCCTCCTCTGCTCCGATGAGTCTAGCCGTTCTCTTAGGGTTCCGACTCTCAATGTTGATCATTCCGTAACTTCGCGATTCAAATACCAGATAGATCGGCGTTGTACCAAAGAACAATTTTGCTAGTTTTTGGCTTTCTTTCAACGTTCTGTACGCAGTTTGATTGCATAAGAAAAAAGGAAAATAAGAAGGAGCATTGTTGAATCGAAGAGCATCGAACATGCATTCGGTGCCTTCAAACGTTTTGCTATTGCTGACGCGCCCGCACGTGACCTCCTATGGCGGCTTGTCTTTTCATCGCCTGAAACACCTTCAGAAGAGCGATCGGCGTGGTAATCGTAGTAGTTAACATTTAGCTCTAGGTTTTAATTTGTATTAGTACCGTTTCATTTTCTCGGGTGTTCTTTTCTGCTGTTTCGTCAATTTCCGACAAGGTATTATTGTTATTGTTACATAGTAATAATACCGATAAATTTGGCGGTAGAGCTAATTTTGATTGGAAATTGAGCTATCGCGGTTTGACGATCTTCTGATTTGTTGTTGATTGGATCCCGTTTTGAATACATCGAGGATTGGTGTCAACAGATCTTGGGCGAATATAAGGTATTTTCTAGATGAAATTTATGTTGAGTTTTGCATAGCTTTTATTTTTATTCTTTGTATAGGGTACATATGCGTTGTTTTGAGATGCAAACAGTTGATATTTTAATTCATTTTGTTTATCTATTTACTTATTTTTTGCTCAATCCGGTGAAAATGTTAGGATTTTATTTTGCAGCATATTGATTTATATGTTGTCTCATATTTTTTGTAATCTTAGGTCAAATTGACTGCTTTTGTGATCGACCAGTGATTATTACTCAATTGCTGAACAGAAAATAGTGGAACCAGATAGTTTGATCCTTATGATCCTCTATTCTAAAACCTTGTCCATTAGCTTGATTGTGCTGTCTGTTCTGTAATGTCTTAACATTTATTCTCTGAACGTGATAACTTTTGTCATTTGAATTGTGAAGTCGATTTAGTTGAAAACCCTTACCTAGTGAGTGTGGGTGAGATTAATCTAAATGGTGGATAGAGTGCAAACCATGAATGAATTGTTAAGTCTATGCAGTTCATAAATCTTCACTAATAAGATGATTGATATGAATCCAAATGGTGTAACAGAGTGCATAATGACTGACTCTCCACTGACTAAATGGATTTTGAGTTGCTATCATTAAATGACATCCCAAAGAGTATAAAATGAATCAGTGGATTTGATGTAATAGCAGTGTCATATGCTTTTATTGTAAGATGATATATCCTTGCATTACAAATCCTCCACTCCCCAAACACATGCACCTGTATTGCAGTAATAGTCAAGTACCAACCTGCAACTTTATTGCGTTTGCGCATGTGTTCTTAGTTACTGGGACAAACCAATATCTTTTTGGTTAGCTTGATATCAGCTAGATATACTAGTATTCTGTTGGTTGTGCTTTGGATTTTTTCTATGCTACCATCCCATAATTGCACTTAATTGACTTCAAATTATGGCTTTACAGCTCATCTTTCAGTTGCCACTCTTGTAAATGGAAGTTTGTGTTCCTAGTAACACACCAGCTTGCCAAGATATAAGCAGCAGTAGTGATTCTTCAACATATCCAAGTAATTCAACTGACTACACTTCTGGGGATTTTTCTATGAATGACCTCAAAACATGTTTGACTGAAATTCTGAGTACTGAAGACATTGAAATATCAACTATTGGCATCAACCTATCTCCTGGAGAAAACAGTAAAGGCAATGTGGTGAGTGAAGATGAAAGTGAAGACTTAGATAAGACAAAATCCCGTAATTCAGCTTCTGAAAAATGCTTTAGCAACTGTGGTGCATTTCCGGCTCTTGATGTGCCTAAGTCCTCTGTTGATGGATTGTTGAGTGGGGAGAAAGGGCAGCAGGATGATGGAACTTCTGAAGCTTCTGAAGAAAATGGCTGTGGTAAATCTGTTGACGAATGCAATTCACAGTCCATATTGCAACCTGTAAGTTTTTAATTCAACCTCTTGACAACACTCGCATATCCAGGAATATCATACACTGTATTTTGTCTGGCTATTTAATGTAGTCTATGTGTGCTGTTTTCTTGGGCATAAATAGGATTACACTGCTGTTTGTGTTTGATAACGTTGTGTCCCAGTGTGTCTCTGGGATTTTTCGTTGTTTTTTGGCTTCAGGCTGAAGCAGAACATGCCTTCTGGACACTTTGCTTGATACAAATATATTTTAACATTTCATTTCTAATTTCACATGCTAGCATTAATTCCTGAGATTGTATTTGCATTAACTATTTTTTGAAATCATTCCAACTTGTTGAGATATTCTCTTTCTTGATTTGTTCACATCAGAAACAATCTTTCTGGATGATACAGGCGAGTATAGCTCTTCCCTTTCTTTTTGAGTTTTGAGTTGTGATTTCATCTATACATTGCCGGTGAGAGTTATTTTCTTGCTTACCTTCTCTTCCCTTGGAAAGCACTGGATTTGAAATAGTCTGCTCCAGGCATGCCGGCTTGTTTTGTTATGTGATAAACATGTAAGGATTTAGGTCTTGGTATGATTCTTGACTGCTGCGTTATTCTTCTTTCTGCTGGATGCTATTATCTGTCAGATTCCTTTGAAGCTTGTATCTGCCTTGAAAGGTAGCCGTGAAAAACTGGGTATAGCACCTAAGAAGCTGTCAGTTACCTGGGCCCCTGATGTCTATGATCCAACTCCAACATCTGTATCACATGTTCCATCAAGCAAGAATCAACGCTATCGCAATGGCGGAAAGAAGTACAGGAAGAACAAGCAGAACGGTGGTGGCAAATCATCGCGAGGCAGCAAAGGCAAAGACAAGAAGCAAGCTCGGAAGGACAGTGGGGGTACGAACAAGCTCGAGCCTCTGCATGATGACAGTGTAGTAGTTGGTATTAGTGAGCCTCAGGTAGACATTGTCGATTTGAATATCTTGAGCCCAGATCCATTCTGTGGAAGTAGCTTTCTGAAGAAATCTGTCACAAATTTGCATTTTCCAGTCACGGAAGCTACATGATGATGGGAGTAATTAGTATGCCTCTCTTTTATCTCACCAATGTAAATAAATAAGTACTGGTGATTTTGTTGTGGAACTTCTAAGAGTTGAGGCATTGAAAACGTTTATCAGATGGTTATCATGGATCACGAACTTTTATTGTGATGTATTGTATATATTTGTTTAGCAGTGTTCTTGAATTGATTATTGTCTAATTATCTTTGATCTGGGTTGCCTGGATTTTAATTATCCGTGTTTAGTAGTATCCTTGAATTGATTATTGTCTACTTGTCCTCTAACTGTGTGGTTGTATCTATTCATGCTGCTACAATCCCCCAGATTAATTGCATGATACCGTTGTTGCCCTTTTCTTTTTTTAATTCCATGGTTGAATCAATATTTATCCCAAGTGAAAATTCATATTTGCATACAAAACCTCAAATTAATCTTTTATTTAATCAATAAAAAAATGTTTGCTTTTCATTAATATATATTATTACCTTTCACCAAAATTGGTGGTTGCAGCTACACTAACCACAACCTCAACTTCTTTGCACATCTCCTCCAACAAATCTGTATCCTTCCCGCCCAAATTCTCACATGTAATATTCCCAGCTACGACTCTTAACTTTGTCTGAAATAAGGGAACTAAAATTTCCCCTATATTTCTCTTTCAGAACCTTGAGCAAGTCCTTTCCTACGACCTGTACATGCAAATATTGATTACTAATCATAATTATATATACAAGCGAATTATAATCTTAATTTCTTGGAAAAAGAAAAAGAAAGAAAATGGTTAACTTGTTTGGACATTTATAGATTGTGGGAGGGGAGAGAAATAGTTAGGGGCAGAACTATCTTTTATCTGCATAATCCTACAAATCAAACATGCATTAGAGATTAGGATAAATTATAGTTGCACCTAATTATTAGGCCGATCTTTTATATTAAACAGTCTATTATGTTATTTAATATCATCCTATCTCTTTTTATTCAAATCTCCACTACTATTTACATTCCAAATCAAATACGCAAGTAAAACCAACATGTGTATCGCTTTAAAGAATGGCAAAATAGGTCAATCTATTAACTTCAACTTCCAGGCAAACCTCTTCCTTACTCCCAACTTAAGTATCTAGTGTAAATTTATTTCCTGAATTTTATTTTATGGTCTGTGCAGCCAAACGGAAACTTCACAAGATGAATCTGATTTTACCAAAATGAAAAAACCAGTTTGCATCAAAATAATTAAATAAACATCAGTCGATCATAAATATATGAGGTTGTTAGCTGTAGCTCTCCAATTTCAGACCAACTTCTCTTCTAATCCTTGTGTCATCCATTCTTCCCATGCTGTGGCCCATGCATGTATCCACTTTCTAACATCATTCGCGACGTTTAAGAGCTAAAACGTATTGGAAGGCTCATAAACAACTCTACTTTCTGATATAACTTATTATTTTAAAATAATGCCGAGTCAAGTTGTGCAGACTTATAACTTTAGCGGGGCGATTTTGTGTGGGCCTATAATCCCAGCGGGACAACATGGGAGAAGAAGCAATCTCGGTTGCACTAATTTTAGCTCTAGATCGGAGATGGATTCGAGGTTACGAGATTATTCAGATCAAATTGAAAATGATCCCTCTATTCTTAATATTATTAAAAAAAATTAACAACTAATTCCCCACTACAAGATTCAGGCCTTGGCAACACACTACACAAAAAGAAAGGATCTTGAGCGAAATATCAAGAGCATCCCATTTGTTTTCATTTCCAAGCTCCATTTTCATTTTCATGTGGAAATGGAAATTGAAAACAAATATTTTTTCATAATTTTTTTCAAAAAAAATACATATTTTCTTCTCAAAATTCTTTCTAAACTTATCTTATTATACTATTACACAATCAATTAAATTTAAACTTGATTTAATATAAAGTATCTGCTATTATTTTTAAATTAATAAAAAATATATATTTTCAAAAAAATAAATTTTTTTAAATATAAAAATATAAATTAACCTATTTTTCAATCCTATGACATATTCTAATCATTAATTTTCAACATTTCATCCAAATACATCTCAATTTTTATTTCCATTTCATAACCAACTTTCTAACTTTAAAAAATGACTGGAAATGAAAATATTATTTGAAAATAAAAGGTGCAAAATTGTGTCAGACAATTGTTCAAAGAATCAGGTTCAGTTGCTTTACCACAAAGCATTAACATGGTTTAGTACGCTCAGACGAAAAGGACGCGAAGAAATTCAATTAAAATAATTAATACCTACACACACACACAAAGTCACCGTCAACAATTCTAAGAAATGAAATCGACGAATGAAGTTCCTCTATCTTCCAACCACCATATCTGTCAGTGGAATCACAACTGACGAAGGAGAAGAAATCGATTCGACATACATCTCATATCACGAGATGCATAACCCGAAAGTCAATAAAATAAGGACCTCAAGACCACAATGCCAGAGATTTTACGCCAAGATATCATCCAAAACATTGAAGATTTACAAAATCAACAAATTTACCAAACTACAGTGATGAAAAAATAGCATAAAAGACAATGGATATAATTTCGTTACCGCTGACAAACTGCTTAGAACTTGCGCGAGTAACGAAGGTGGAACTGAGGCGAACCGCAGCCGGTTGGGAACCAATGTTCAGCGACGGCGTTGACGATCCGCTCGGCATTGGCCGTGAAAAGCAGAGGCAAATTCCGCCTTTCGGATCGAGAAACGAAATGAGCGAATGATCGCAAATGAACTTAAATTCTGACTGAATTGGAGGGAGAAAAACAAGTAAAATCACATTAACTCTACCACTTTTCAGGCCATGATTAATATAGGCGGAATATACTTCTTAAAATGAAGAAGGGGAAAAAAAAATTAAAAAAAACACCGCGCAAATTGTTCCGCTACATCTTATCGAATTTTAAATTAAAAAAAATTATATAATACAAGGTTAAATTGAGGAAAATATTTTTTTTAATACTTTTTTTTAATTTAAAATCAATTTCAAAAAAAGACCAAAAAAAAATAAAAAAATAGACATGTGCATTCTATTTCGTTCCATTACAATTCACAAGTCAGACATAATTGTTACTGATTGAGAGGTGAAGGAAACAAGCCAGTAAGCATTGGAATAAATCAGCCTCAAGAGCACAGTCACGACACATGCAAAACGGCATCGTTGTAGTTAGTAGCAACGACACCGTTTTAACCATCAAAATTAAATTTTAAACTTAGCTCTAAATTGATGAGTCATTATATTGTTAAGACAATTTCAGGACCTGTTAAAAAATATTAAGAATTTTATTATTTATTAGCAAAAGTCCTTTTTATACACGAATTGTATCACAAAAAAATTAAGCTATATGATAAATTCTTTTTGGAGTTCTTCCTTCTTTCTTTTCCCTTGACCCTTTATCACGTTCTCATCAATCTTTCCTTAATTCCGATCATTAATCACTCTACAAACCACTCTTTCCTCCTTTGATTCCAATCAAGCACTTGAGGAATGGACCACACTACATCCCCTTGATCCATGGCCTCCCACAGACCTAGCACCATTCACAACAATAATAAACTAATTACAGGCTTGTAAATAATTTATATATCGATTTATTAAATGCATTCAGATGAATTAATTCAAATTATTGAATTATTTCCACAGAAAAAAAACAGGTGACTTAGGAGCTATAGGATGCAATGTACAAATATGAAGTTACAACCAAAATGTTTTGACCAGATTTCTCCACTTCACATTGAAATGTGAAAAAACAAAGAAAGCTTGTCATGCATGCAAATTAAAAGGACAGCATGCCTTAAGAACTTTAGAAATATCTTCTTTCACTAGTCTATACATCTCAGGCAAACACCCAAACCAGTGAGGTTAGAAAGACCAAACGGCATGTATACAAATATAACTAAAAGCAAAAAGAACCCAGTTAAAGCCCTTTGTCTGACTGACAAAATTCTTGTAAAAATGGACCGCGATGCTCCATCCTGTGAAGTCCACACCTTGTCTCTGACAAAACTGATGTCCATGGTTGTGCTTTCTCTGTTAATAATCAAAAGCCCTTGGTGTTTGATTTACACATGAAATAGCCGACTTCAGGTCCCTTGCATGCTTTCGAACGATAAAAAGATTACGCCTGCCAGCAGTTTGACCAAGTAAGTGGCTAAGTCTGCCGACAATCAAGGGGCAAATGGTTGCACTATCGAGCTATCTGCTGCTGCAGCAGCTGCTACATAGGCTTAAATCCTCTTGCATTAATCGTCTACTGTTGCAGCACCTCCTTTTCTAACAACGATGTCCCCTTGAAAATTGTTAGCTGAAAGTCCCTTGTGTATTTGAGCATCTGTTCAGCAAGATGTTAGTTCAACAGTCGGGAACGTTATTTATCAACCATTCAAGCAGTTGCAGAAACAGAAGACATATTTTGCTGTTAATACAGAACATGAAACTATCATGTGATCAATTCTTCCGGTCTTAGATCCTAATTTCCTTTAATCCAAGCAGGGGGGAAAGCAAGCCTCCATTCATAAAAGGGGGGAGGGAATTGGATGCAACTAAAAAGTTCATCAACTATTATGTTTTCAGTTCTTTGGTCTTACATCCTAATTTCCATTTATCCAAGCAGGAAGCAAAGTGATCCTCTGTTCACAAAAGTAGGAAGTGAATAAAATGCAAATAAATAAAGTTTTACCGGAATATGATGAGCATAAGAAACTTTTTTATTTAAGGAAAGCAGCAATTCCTATGTTTTATCTTTTCTTTACAAATTTTGAATTGGATTCCCAAGAGTTACTCATTCAATTTCTGCATTACCATAAAAGTGATGTTTCACTTAAAGATTTCAGTTTCTTCACCACAAAGCAATCACTACAGTATTACTTGCTGCATCTGGACTTCAAACTGTAGTGCAATCTGATTCATTATCAGAGAGGAATCCTAAAGCCAATGGATCATTCCTTTTTCAGATATATGAAATATTGGATTGCACCAAGTCGATCCTCAAGAAATGTCGAATCAAACCATTTACTGGTTTCAACAACGGAAGTACAGGCTTCTTATGTTTGGAATAAGAATTTTGGTGAGGAAAAGAAAGAAAAATGTTAAATGAAAATGAAGCAATCTAGTTTACGCTCAGTTAACGACAAAATACGTCGCAAACACTTCTCTTTTTTCCTCAAGAACTTCCATGCATTTCAGATGCAACTAGATAGAAATTCTCAATTTTACATCTTCTAGAAAACTTAAAGCCATATTCCCTAGAACTTTCCATAAGAAAATCATCAAACCTGTTTTATTTTTTATTTTATTATTATTATTTTTTCACTATAAGCAAAACTAAGGTGTTCCCCCAAAGCCTAAACTAAATCACACTCCACAGATTGAAGGGACTTACTTGCTCATTGCTTGTCTTCCTGAAGCCTAACTTATTTGTCCACATAGGTTCAGCTTCCTCAGCAGCAGGTAGCACAAGGTGTTTCACACTAATGGATGACAGAAGCCCCTCAATGCAGGAAAACAGTGCTTGAAAATAGCCCTACATATTTGCAGTAATTAATATTGGTCAATTAGGATATCACTGCATTTTAGTGAGCAGACATATCACATATGCAACAAAATCAAGTAACAAAGAAAACACTTTGATGGTTTGGCTAGGATTGACAATTCCAACAGTAGCATCACACTCTGTTTACTAAGTCAATAATGAAAGAGGAATACTTATTCTAGTTACAGGTCATTCTAGCCAAGAACGGGAAATGCATTCCTTGGTCAACCGAACAAAGCCCATTCCAAGTGGGACTAGAAAGAAATCAATAATAATATTCCTTCCTCACTGATCCAATGCCCTACCCAAGAGTGCCACCCCCGCCCCCACCCCCAAAAATTTATTTATTTGAAAAAAAAAACCCACCATCCAGCCTGCTGCTATTGGATGTCACGGATACACAGAGACACACATAATAGGAAAAGGGGTAGACTACTGCTTTGGACTCAACTTTCCAACAGCAGGACTGCTGAACAAAACAGAAGAATGGCAGCCACTCTATCCTCGTTTCCATCTGGTTTTTCCAGGTTAACAAAAATAGGAAAGACTGTTTTCTGTGAAATCCCAATCTGCCCTAAACAGCATTTTACAGGACCGTATTCTCTCCATCAGATGTAAACTGAGGTCTAAACTCACACCTTAAGGCAAAGAAAAAGCAGAATAAAGTTTTGACGGCAGGACTAGGTTACTTTCTTCCCTGGTTCCCAAGTAGAAGATAGCTACCCGAGTTGGATACTTACTTTTCCTTGATTTTCTCTATTAGTAGCCACCAAAGGCAGTTCAGCAACCTCTCTTCCAAATATCCTGAGAAGAGCAGCTGATACAACAACAGACCTGCATATAACAAGGTTTAAAGTTTTGTAACAGAAACATTGGTCTTGAAATAACAAAGCAAAAGGACAAAAATCAATGGATTTTAAGTTCCTTACCTTACAATTAAAACCACACAATACATTCCACTAAATTCTTGGCCAGATATGTTCCTTCTGCACAAAAATTCAAACATTTTAATAGGAGAATGAGAATAAATAAAGGAGTTAAAAGAGGGTAACAAGAATATAGGATAATTCAGAGGTACAGAGAATTAAGCAATGTAAGTTTCATTTCCCAGTAATTTTGGAAATGCTTATTGACCAGCAATGTGATTTCAATTTGAAACATAACACAATTGTCAGTAAGAATAACAGGCCACTCCAAATCTCATTCCAGTATTTCAATCTAAAACATAACATAATTCTTATGAAGTCACATACATCTTCCACTATTTAGGCCTCCTCTATTCAATTATCATCATGATAAATTATTCTATTCCTGATGATCCTCGGCTACCAAACAACTTTTATCCCAAGAGGAAGGAAAATCGTAAAGTAACTGTTCTTGAAGTGCAGGTGATAAAGCTATACAATAAAATGTCAGTATTATCATGCCTCAAAAAGAAAAACCTGTCCCCGAGATCTCAATCACCAGCTCCAACTTCAGCTGGTCTAGCCAACCATCAAAGTTTTGAAACATAGACTAGAATGCCATAACAAGCCACATAAGAACACTCACCCATACACCATAACTGGGATGAGATCACGACCAGATTTGGCAACAATAGGGTCAAAGCACTCCTGCAAAGATCATCAAATAGAAATATAACTATCTCTGAAAAGAAGAGTAATATTTCCACATAAAGCAGTCCACGCGGGTGACAACTGTTCACAACAAATAACATGCAAAGGCATGTATAACTTAATACAGCCTATACTTTAAAGCACATGAATTCCACAAATCATACATGTTATGGGACCATTTGGTTTCATTTTCAAAGCCCGTTTTTACATTTTCTACTATTTCAAAAATGAAACACATTACTTTTTATACATTTTCACCCAACATCATTTTCATTGTCATTTTCAAAACACATTCTCCAATAACCTATATATCTTCTCTCTATATTCCATTATTTTTATCTCTCTTCACATACAACTTATTAAAACCAACATCATCATTATTTTTCCAACAATTTATTCAAATACAGACTCATGCTCAACTCATTTCCACTTACTTTTCAAATTTTAGAAATGATGGAAATGAAAATTGAAAATGAAAATAAAACCAAACGGGCCCTATACCTACCCCCACATTATAGCAATGTTACCAATCTAAGCGCTTGAGAAAAGACCTAAATTTCAAAAGAGTTCTGCAAGCCGAAGTACATCTGTGGACAGTGAACACCCATTAAAAGCACTCTAGAGCCCCTATTGGCATCCTATTGTGGTTATTCAACATAATTGTTCATTTACAGTTATTTACTAGGTTGATATATATTTCACAATGATTGTCCTAGCATCCAATTTTATCTTATTACACCTGTGATGAAAATTATATCAGAACCAATAGGAAAAATAAAAGTATTGCAATGTTATCACCCCTTCCACCCTTCTCTCTGGGTTATACACATATGAACTCTTGATGTTGGCTTGAAATGAATTCTCTACACTAGGCAAATATTCCGCACTGTCCAACCCAGGTTCAAGTTCTGGTTAGTTCCAAGGGAAACCAGTTCTCAGAGTTTGCCTCATGTGTCTTAACCATATACTCAAGCGTTTAGCTGGCAACCACAGTAAAAAATGTGTCAAATCACACAGGGAACTGGATGAGATTCTTGACTTGGTCATTAAATATGAAGAAACTTTTGGCTCAACACAAACAAGGTCTTAAATGTTCTCTTCATATCAATGCTTCCGTTCATAGCAACTAGCAAAGAAATTAAAACAAGAAGATGCCTTTTCCACAAAGAAAGAAATTATTTTTTAATGACTTCAATTTCTCACTTCATCAAACATAATTTGGAGCTCACAGAAGACTTAACACTGGCAATGGCATGCTATATCAGAGGACAACTAAAAGCTATTAAAACATGGCGAATCCACGAATGCAGGGCTATATTCCAAATCAAACCTGTTTTGCAGCATAGATTAGCAAAAGAACTTAAACAATTAGACGTGAGTGCTTACACGAAAGATTGCTGCAGCCCGAGAAAGTAGCAGCAAATGCTCAGTAAATCGACTTTTCCCACTTAAAATGCACCATTGGATCTCATCCATAGACCCGTCATTTAGACCTACTGTTGCATGCTTCTTATATATTGTAGCTGACACTGAAGCTGGAATTACCTCAGGTCCACCACAAGCCAATTTCTGAAGTGCTTCAAAAATCTTGTAGCAGTCATCACAACAAAACCATTTATCCTCAGGAAGTTCCTGTGACAACGCAATCGACATCACTTAATAGCAAAACAGAAAAAGGGTCCAGCCATAGCTGATACCATAAACATCTAGACTTACTTTCAGATCACACAACCCATTCTCACGCAGACAACCAACATGATATTCCTTCTCACACTAAACAAGAAGATAAATAATGTGTCAATAACAAAATGACATACACTAAAAACATGCAAAACGAGAAAGTTACGAACAATGAGAGGTCCAAAAGAATATGAAAGTAAGCAAGCAATACTTGATCACAGATTATCACTGTCCGGTCATCAAACTTAGCAGCACTGAAGTCCTGCGACCTACAAAACACAAGAAAAGAAAATCAGTTAGCGGAAACATAGCCACATAAGCACAGACACAATCAGAACTTATGGAATACAAGCAACCGGCAAGCATATCTAAGTAGAAAGCAAACATGTAACCAATAATGGTCAAGTATCAACACAGCCAAATTAATGATGTTAGAAGAGACAACACATAGAATAAGACCATCTATCAACAGTTTGTATTCAGGTTACCACCTGAATTTTGAGTATTTCAGTATATATGTCAGAATCATAATAATTTCTTCTCGTCATAGTTCCGCATTACTATTCTGCATTCTGTGATCACCATGCCTGAAGTTCATCAGCCATCCATGCTACCACAAATTACTACAGTTTCTTTAATAAGAACAGACCAGGTTACCACTTACAGGCATTAGTATTGCCATAATTGACGAGATGTCCAGAAGATTATATATCAAGTAAAACAAAAAGAAGATGAAATGCAGCACACTACTCAAGGTAGTTGAAAAGGCTAGTTCACGTTCCTATTTGTCATGACTCCTCCAAAAATGCAGAAGATGAGGTGAGCCAAAAAGAGAATAATACTAAGATAAGAACTCTACTAAGTTGGTTTAAAATGTCAGGATGTATTAGCAAAATTATTCAAAAAATGCGAGCTACTCATCCATCCAGAAAAACGATTCTGAGACAGAGAGTTCAGAATTAGAGGACAAAGAAACAAATAAAGAAACAACAGAGCAAATGGACTAACTGCAACTGCTGCAACCGACCTGCAGATAATACAACCTCCAGGTTCAAATTCTGGTGCTTTAACAACTCTCTTTAGCCTAATGATGATAGGTCTTGACTCCCCAGATGCTTTTCTACCAGGACCAAATTTGTCTCTGCAGTATGAACAATGCCAATCATCTGCAGGGTGACCCTGTAAACCTAAACAAGCTGCAGGGGGAGCAATGTAAATCAATCACAAATCACAATAATGTAAGGCCAATTCACAAGCACATCAGAGATAAAATGTGATTAATTTACAAGTAAGAAAAGAAAAGCAAAGAAGTTGCTGCTACAACCATATATCTACTTAGGGTTTAAACTCAAGGCAAATACAACAAGTGAAGCTGCCACAAATATGTCAATTGAATTAACCACCCACAACTTCATCCAAGAGATAAGATTAGAGTAGGTCACTTGATCCATTCCGTCCCTTTCTGGTACCAGAGTGTAACTTCTAAAGCTTAAAAATCATTTTCCAGTTCTTGTAGGTAATAGACCAGGAAGGTGAGAACAAGATAGAAAAAAAAAAAATAGAACTAAAATGAGAGCAAAAAGAAATTAGCAAATGGAGGGAAAGAAAAATCACCTGCATGGAAAGCTCTTGGGCATCCATTGCATATAATAAGTTCGCCTCCATCTCCACACACAGCACACATATCATCACTGCCACTGGAGGCAAGATTTTGGCCATTTGCCAACATCAAGGCTATATCATGAAGTGTCAATCCGCTGGAGGTATAAATATGGCGATAGCTGCAAGAGGAACAAAAGTTATACTGTTGAAGTTCAACAGAATATTAAGTAAATCTTCTAGTCTTCAAAAGATACTCACGGTTGACGTTTTGCAGCCCATCCAGCATGAGACTCAAACTGGGAAGGACTAATCTGTTTGAAAAGTTAAAGTAAGAGCATGAATTAGAATGGAAGTTTTCCAAGGCAGGGAACAGAGAGACAGATACCATCAAATTCTCAAAATAGATGCATTTCATGAAGCTGTGGACATACTGGACAGATAAAATGAACTTACCTCCATATTACAACAACTGCAGACTATACCATTCCCCTGCTTGTAACCCCCAAGAATCCTCTGTGAAGAGAGGAAAATTTGCCCAAGTTGTCAACACTGAACAGATAAACAATACGGAAATCTAAATGCACAGACCAAAATACAACCTTTCCTTTTGAATAATAAGCCAAACTGGTCCCATCAGGCAGTCCATTTGGCATAAAAAGCAACTTATGCAAATCATTGTCCCTGTCATGCATTAACTCATTAATATCCCCAGTAGACCACATAGTGACAACACGAAAGAAAAGGAGTGACAGGGACCGAGAAAAAAGTAATAACAAGCATGCCTCTTTTTGTTGCCACCTTCAGTGGCTTTCTTGTGTTCCCAAAATGAGCTAGAAATGTTGTGCCTTGGCCTGCACAAGAAATCCATATTGAGCAACCTCAATAAAAGTGAATTAAGAGAGAGAGAGAGACAGAGAGAACGAACTTCTTCAGCAAACGCTTCCGCTCTAATGGAACCTCTATATGGTTCTGCTGATTGGAGAGAGTCATCTGAGAATTATGACATGAGACTGGACATGGACCATCTTCAGTAGGATGACTGAGTATAAGAAAGTTCATGCAGAGAGTGAGAAAACCAGCATTAAACAAATGATCAACCAAGCCACTCATCAAGATAGCTACTAAAGTTAACCACAGCAACAAAAGAATTATTGAGTACGCAAGTGACCAGCACTTGGTCTATTTGACCACTACTGCTCGAGGCACCAAAATGTGATCAATGCTCTATAAATGCAAGAAATGCAATTAAAACCACCAAAGTCGTGACCTAAAGACTTGAGTTCATGGATCTTAAACTGCTAACTTTCAACATCAGCATTGCATATCCATCAGGGATTTGCAATTTTACTTTCTTTTATTTTTTAATCAATTGGATCCAAAAATTTAAGCATGCGACAATAAGCACTTTTGTCTCTTCCGTAGTGTTCTGTGTTCACCAATCCATTTGTCTAAGGTGGGGCAGTAGGGGATTCTAGGAAAAAATTATTAGATACTGAAAGATAATTGTACCTTGTTGCAGGGTGATAGAAGCCAAAATGCTTGCTTTGGTATACGCTATCTGCATAGGCTACATCATTGCCATATAGGAGATTTGCTGCAAGAATTTGAGAACTGTCAGAACATAAATGTTTGCAAACAGAGAAAATGACACACTTATTATCCTCCATAATTAAAGCCCTGGTCTCTTAATCAAAGTATTTTTGTAAGCTCCAAGAGAAGAAGTTGACACAGGCCTGAAAAACATCACCTGTCGTCTTTCATCCCATGAAAAAAACCTTTTAACAGTTTTTTTAAGAGGTCCACTTAGAATACACACAAAAGTCTACTAGGCAAAGCATGGGACTGTTGTAAAGCAAGAGTTGACTGAGACTCTTCAGAAAAAGTTAATTTTGAAAGTTGTTAAAATAATTTCAATACTATAGCTATTCAATTATCCTTTCTCTGAGTTATTGCTTAATCCAACTCATACAGCAGCACAGGATGGCTATTCAGTTTAAACATCTATTGTCCAGAGAACTGCCATGAGATTACACCTTGCCATGAAAGACTAGCCAAAAATATACTCTTTCAATTTTATAAAAGGGACTTATTTCTTATTGCCATCAAACAACTTCAGTACAACATGAAGACAGAGAGCAAACTGTCTTGACATTTACCTTTCCAGACCTGGAAGTGCTCCTCGTTGACAGAAGAACCTGCCACCCCTTTTATGACGCCATCTAGCATGCTGAGAGGAGCAGTCCTCAGTTCTTGAATTATGCTATAGATAGGCTTCCCATTCTCCAAATATATATGATTATTTGGATGCCTAGTCTTTGTACCAGCATGGAGTTCAAACTCATAGGCACTAACCACCTGCTTACACAAATCTATTTCATAACAAAACACAATCACCTGACCAAAAGGAAACAATTCAACTTGCAGACCCTACTTACTTTTGAGAAGTTGCAGATGCTGCAGCCACATAAGTAACCACAATCCTTGATGATTCCTGGGACCTCTTTCTGGCATTAAGAAGGAAAAGATGAAGATAAAAAGTAAAAACAGACCAGAAAAAACTCTATGATAAACATCTTATCAGTGAGAAAGCACAAATACACAATATATCGTACCCCGCTTGATGATGAAATATACTTAACTCTGGCCCCTTCCAAAATTCCAGTAGACAAAAGCTTTTTAACATTTGTAGGGTAATTATCAGGAATTATTTTCTTAGACATCTTCAGTTCCATGTTAGGAACAGAGGAGGTAGGACTTCGTGTTACATGCAACTCTCTCCCGTCCATGCTTAAATTCATTTCTGCATTTTCCAAAGCATCCCACGCATGATTGTGAAGGCTATTAGTGGTTAAGGGTTGAGTTGCAGAACCAGATAATTTGTTATCATAAATATCCCCTTGAAATTCGTCATCAGCCAAGGGCTTATCATAATCCTCCTTCCGTTTACTAAACTTAAATGTGATCTTCCTAATACCAGTGGGCCTAACGTGCTTCGGAATTTCAAGCACCACACAAGCCTTGGAAACCGACTGCAATTTGCACCTACTTTGCTCTTCATCACAGAAACTCCCATCTGCAAATGAGTACTGACAACAAGCAGATGTAATCTCTCCACAACCACCATGGTCGCTACCAAGCACATCAAATGGTTGGCTGTTAATAGTTAAACTTGAGGTTACATGCTTTGGGGACAGATTTGGGTTTGTAACTTCAGAGTGTATATCGTCATTGGAGGGCTCTTTGACTTGATTTCTAGGACAAGGCTCCAAACCAAAATCATTCGGTGCTTCTTTCACCTCACGGCTACTAGGAAATAGCTCTAAGTTACCATTGTCAAACTGTTCTGGTGCATGATCCTCAGCACAGGGTTCCATTTCAGAGTCATTTATCACTTCCTTTGGCTCCATTTCTGCATCATTTGGTTCTCCCTCTGCCAAAGTTTTCATGCAATGCTCTTCTAATGATTCAACTTTGTGATTTTTGGCATTGGGTTCTAGCTCTCCACTACCCAAAATTTCCTCTGCATAAGTTCCACTGCAAGGTTCTGAATGAGAACAGTTTGCAGCTTCTTTTAATAGAATTTCTGGGCAAGATTTTGATTCATTAACTTCCCCGACATCCTTCACGTGGCTTTCTACCCTAGGCTGTAGTTCAGTATTATCTGAGACTTCCTTTGTCCGCCTGGCAGCAAAACAATTCAATTCGGTGCTGTCCATTTCCATGTCCATAACCTGCACTGATGTGCAAATTTCCAAATCAGCAACATTGGCAACATCTGTAGCTTCATTCGCTGCACATGGTCTGATTTCAGCTTCATTAAATGGTTCTTTTGTGGCCTCCTTCACGCATGACTCTGCTTTGGCACCATCCCCTATGCTATGCTCACTATGCTTTGATTCAATCCTCAATTGGCTGTTGATTTCCATCATACCATCGTGCAAAAAAGCCACCCAAGCTTCACTTTCCTCTCTCCCATCCACAGACACCTTACACACAGTCACAAATTCAATAATCAGTTATGATATCCTAATATCCCATTCTACACCACTACATTCAAACACGAAAAAAGGATAAAAATAACTAGAAAAGAACACTGCCAAATTTTGTAGCTATCCCAATAAATATTCAAGCTCTAGCTCCAACTTGTTTCTAAAATTAACACAAGTTTCTATCTCTGATGATACAGGGATTTCAGTTTCATTACAAATTTAACGTCACAGCAACATATGTTGTCGAAAATAAGGCCCCCAAAAGTAAGGGAAATCTCTAGTCAATACCAAATTACCCACCTCTCGAATCCAATAAACTAAAAATCGAATTGGGATCTAATTCTCCATCCTTAAAAACACCCACAAATCTAGTAGAACCATCATTTACACATATAAAACCTCCATTTTATACGTAATTACAAATACAGAAGCACGTATAAAACAGATCTAAGAACGGAAGAACAGCTTTTAGGGTTTTGGCTACTGGTTCTTAATTTTTCAATTAAACGAAAGCAGCGAAAACGAACCAAAACTGAAAAGGTGGATTCGCGGTACAGACCACTAGTTGTTGTTGAGCTTACAATATTAAAAAAGAAAAAATAAATTTAAAAAAAAATGGTTTTCTTGTCTTTTAAGTTAGGGAGAAGAAAAGTCGCTGCTGAGATTTGGAAGGAATGAGAACAATAACATAGTCAGGGGTGGAAATATGGATAGGGACGAAATTGATGGGCCGGAAGTTTTTATAGTTTATATCTTTTTTTTTTTCTATTTTCTTTAATGGGGCTGGGTCCACGTTGCCTGTGTTCATGCGCCACGTGGTGGGCGATGAGCTGTGACATTCGAGATCTATCCTAGATATACGTGTCTGAGCTTCTCTCCGGTGTCTTTCACACCGATATTTCCAATTTCAGCGGAAAACGCTTTTTTAAAGTATGTGTGTGTATCAACATTACTGTTGATAACTCAAGTGGCAATGTAATAAAGAGTACATATAAGACTAGTGTTCCATGAATTGATATAATTGATCTATTGATTTTAGATTTTTTGAAAATAAGAAATTTGGATTGTGTGTTATATTTTGAGAATCATGTTTGATTTAATTGTTTTGAAATATAAAATAAATGGCATTTTTTTCAGATGATATGTAGAATTTTAAAAAAAATTCAGGAATAATTGGTTATATTTTGTATGTGATTTTATTATGTGTTTTAGGAAAATGAATTAGTGAATAATGTGTGATGCTGCAAGGAGCTTGTAGGTCCGGAACTTCGGTGGATTTGAATATTATTGGCCTTGAAATTTGCAACCAAGAACACACGTGAACTAGCCGAGGTGTCCCCGGCTAAGGCACTCTGACGCTCAAGTTAGATTTCCAGTAGAACAGAGAGTATAGAGTAGGTATGTAGTGAATAGTGTAATTGCATTACCTTGAGCGTGGTGGTGCTTGTATAATTTATAATCTGATGAGGGTGTGATTTTATCCAAGTACCCTTATTAGGTGTACTCGGTTTTTCCCATGACGGGAGGTTGGGAGTCATTTTCTGCCCAGATCCCGTGGTTGTGCCAGGTGGCTCAATCTTCTGTTTTTCTGGATAGTCATATCAGTAGGAACGTGCTCCTGCCAGAGTTGTTGGCAGGGTTGCTAGAGTTGTTGGAAGCGGTTACATCCGTTGGCAGCAGTCACATCAGCTGCCACGTATAATCATTGACAAGAGGTTCAACTTGTCCAACTTGCAACCGGAGGTCGATTCATGTCGACCAAACTTGGATGATAAGGCTTTGGAAGTAGCCCTCAGGTCAATACGGGTCGACCGCGGGACTTACCATATGGGGTTGATACAAGTCAACCAGACTAACATGCATCTGGACTTCATAGGTTGTCTCTTCTGAATCTGGACCTGTTGGGCCTACTGGATTATACGGTATCAAGTTGGGCCTCGTGGGCTGTCTCATTTGAAATTGGGCCTATTGGGCCTATTGAGCTATCCCATATCAATGTGAAAATTGTGTTTTGATATATTTATTTATATTTTGGATGAAGATATTTTTATTGTACCAGTTAAATCAATATTTTTTAATTAAATTTTTGAGATAAAAACACAATTAAATAATTTTTTTATTACTAAAATAATATATATATATTATGTATGTATTGAAAAATGAAAATTTTTGAAAGAAAATGATGTTATATTTAGTTATGTTTCCCCAAAACAATTTTGTTAGGGGGAAACAAAACATTACCAAATATTTCCTTACTATGATTTGAAATTTTGGTTGATGGTCATGATGTAGAATTTGAACGTGTGGTTGTCTTTGAAAATATTTCAAGTCATTTTCAAGAAATATCTCAAATTAAATATATTTTTGTTTAGAGATAGAAATAATTAGCACATTTTAAAGGTGAGTCAAATCACTTTAATTCTAGCCAAGAATGTCATTATTTTTTATTGGGCTTTCAAAAATTTTTATTGAAATTTTAATTTATTATATTTAGCGGAAAATGAAAGTTAAAATTTGTAATAAAACAAATGAAAGATTTGCATTAATATCAAAATAATTAAGAAGAACATTACTTCATAGAAAAATAAAATAAAATAAAATTATTATAATTAAAATTGAGTAAAGTTTAGAATTTGGAAAGTATTTTTTTCTCAATTTATAAAATTTATTTAGAAATGAAAATAAGATTTATGATGATCAATGAAGATTTTACACATAACTTTCAGCCAGTTATGTTGATCTAATTATATTGTGCTAAAAATTAAAATTGAACTTATAAAATAGAATTTTCTTATAAGCTTGGAAAGATCCAAATTATTATTCAGAATGATAATAGTTATTGATTGATGTCACGAAGATATATTACGGACTCAATTGCAAAATTTTTCTTTGCAATTTCATCATTAAGTTGGTTTGACGATAAAATTTTTGAACTAATAATCGCAACATGTCATTTCTATGTGCATAAATTTAATTTATTGTAGTATTGCTAGGTATATAAATAAATAATAAAATACCTAAGTTTTTATTCAACATGAATAAACAATGACATAATATTAACAATAACCAAATTGAATAACATACAATATTAATCATCCATTAATATAAATCCGTATATGCATATATATCTAATAATTCTTACATAAAAAATTTAAAATTGTGGAATACACCTGCCTATATAATTCTTTCTATTATGATTCGATCATATTATTTATATTTTGTAATTTTATTTCTCGAGTGATAAATATAATTAATATACTTTTAAAATTAACTCAAAAAATTATGTAATATGACATAACCGCCTACCGCCACTTTAGATGTATAAGAGTTTTCCTTTTCCCCTTTTTTTAATATAATATAAATAAATTAAAAATTAGTGGTATAATGTATAATTAAGTTGGTTTGACGATAAAATTTTTGAACTAATAATCACAACATACCATTTCTATGTGCATAAATTTAATTTATTGTACTATTACTAGGTATATAAATAAATAATAAAATACCTAATTTTTTATTCAACATAAATAAACAATGACATAATATTAACAATAACTAAATTGAATAACATACAATATTAATCATCCATTAATATAAATCTGTATATACATATATATCTAATAATTCTTACATAAAAAATTTAAAATTGTGGAATATACCAACCTATATAATTCTTTCTATTATGATTTGATCATATTATTTATTTTTTTGTAATTTTATTTCTCGAGTGATAAATATAATTAATATACTTTTAAAATTAACACAAAAAATTATGTAATATGACATAACCGCCTACCGCCACTTTAGATGTATAAGAGTTTTCTTTTTCCCTTATTTTAATATATATAAATAAATTAAAAATTAGTGGTATAATTTATAATTAAAATTTTGATGTGCAACGTGATTTAAAACCCACTCTAAAAGCATAAATAGTATTCTTTTTTCATATAATATAGGTATAGATATCCTTACGGCTTATTATTAATAAGATGAAACTAAGAAATTAAATGGACCTAAATAAGGATGATATTTTTAAAAATAAAATTTATGAGGTTATATTTTAAATTTGAAATTAAAAAAATAGTGGATAAAATTAAACAAGATAAACAAAATTATACAATAAAACAAATAATTCGTTATCTTTTCAATGTCTCTGACAAGTTGGTTTATCTCAAGAAAAATAAATTAATTAGCTCCCTCTATTTTAAATGTGAATTGTAACCGAACGAGGTAAAATATAATTCAATATTTAAAATTTAACTTAGAATTTGAAATCAATATAAAAAGTATCTTTTTTAAAAATAAAAATAAATATACATACACATAAAAAAATCATTTAAATATCAATCTGAAATCATTCAGAATTGAATCTCAAATCATTATGGGCATGTTGTTTTTATAGATGGAATTGATAAAATTATAATAATATGAAATGATTATATTGTTGAAAATAATATAATATTATATTTGGTAATTAAGATTACACAATTTGGGCACTTTTTGTTTTATAAATGGGATTGATAAAATTATAATAATATGGTGGGATTATTCTGTTGAGAATAATATAATATTGTCTTTGTTGATTATGATTATACAGTTTGTATATAAGGATTAAATAATAAATTTACTAAAATATTCATTGTATGAAGATTAAAAGTTAAATTTGCATGGGTGTAATTGTCATATCACAAATTTTTCCTCTCCCAACTAGTTTGGATTACACAATCACACCTCAAGTGATATGATAAATAACTAATTGAATGTGAGATTATTTACTGGGCTTTCAATTAATACTGGGCTTTTGTCGTCGAAACCAAACACTTGACATGGTTTGATAAAATTACCTATTAAGCTATGTCCATCAAACCAAACAAGCCCTTTGGATATTAGGATTAAATAATAAATTTACTAAAATATCCATTGTAGAAATATTAAAAATTGAATTTGCAATTGGTATAATTGACATATCACAAATTTTTCCTCATCCCGCTAATTTGGATTATACAATCACACCTCAAGTAATATGATAAACAATCAATTAAATATAGAATTATCTACCAAACTTTCAATTAATCCTGAGCTTTTGTCATTAGAACCAAAAATTTAACATGACTTGATAAAATTATTTATCAAACCATGTCCACCAAACCAAACAAGCCCTATATGTATTGGTTTATTGAAGTTTAATTTACGACCTCGCACACATAAAAAGTTAGGTGCGTGCTCCTAGTTGACTGACCAATGGTGTTACATATTTCATCAATTTTACACACATCATAGAAAACTATACTAGGGCTTGTTTGTTTTCATTTTCAAACATCATTTTTATATATTTTTTTTACTATTTAAAAATAGAAACACGTTATTTTTTTAATATTTTTATCCAACATATTTTCATTTTCATTTTCAAAACATATTTTCCAATAACTATATATTTTCTCTCCATTATCATTATTTATATTTTTCTTCACTTACAACCTATTAAAATCAACATAATTATTACTTTTTCAACAATCTATCTAAATACAAACTCATTTTCAATAACTATTTTTTTAAAATTTAAAAATGATGGAAATGAATTTTCATTCCATCATTTTCAGCCCGTTTGGTTTTATTTTCTTTCTCATTTTTCATTTTCATCATTTTAAAAATGTTGAAAAGTAGTTAGTGGAAATGAATTGAGAATGAATTTATATTGGATAAATGGTTAAAAAAAGCAATAATTACATTGAATTTATTAGGTTGTAGGTAGAGAGAGAGATAGAAATAATTGAATAAAAAAAAGAAGATATATAAACTATTGAGAGAATATATATAAATTATTGAAAATGTATTTTAAAATGAAAATGATGTCATGTGAAAATTAATAAAAAATTATATTTTTTATTTTTGAAATAATAGAAAATGTGAAATGAACCTTTGAAAATGAAACCAATCGGGCGCTAAGGACTCAGTTGTTTTCATTTTCAAATTCCATTCTCATTTTTCGCTGAAAATGAAAATAAAAAACTATCAACTTCTACACTATTTTCTCATAAATTTTCATTCTCAAAACATTCCTTTTTGCATTATCTCTCCATTTTCATACCTATTTCCCCTTTATTATTACCTATATCTACTTTTTTATTTTTCCAATAATTCTCAAACAACATTCACCACAAAAACTACAATAAATTCAAATTATAATATTATTTTTTCAAACAATTACACATCACATCATAAATTCAAATTCAAAAACTACAAACTTTTAATACAAAAACACCCAACATTCAAATACATCTCATTTTCACAACTATAAAAACCCACAATTTTAAACAACACATCCAAACACAATTTATTTTCAAAAATAAATTTTTAACTAACTTTTTGCTATGTATTTTCATTAAAAAATAAAAATAGCTCCAAAAAATAAAACCAAACAGGCCTCAAGCTTTTGCATTATTATTTGAGCTCCATTAATTTTACAATAGCATCGAATGCAGCTTTTACTTTACTTAATTCCCTCTTTATCAGTTTTGCGCTGTATTAAAACTTACATTAATAGCATTCAATGCAGCTTTTATTTCACTCCCCACCCCACCTAATGACGTCGATGCAGCTAACGGTAAAGATTTAATTGGATTTGCAGTGAACCCGATTACAACCAATTTTCACCTTACAGATTTTATTACACTTTAATTAAAATGATAATTTTTATTTAGATGAAATTATAATTTTGTTAAAAATAATATCTATGAATACTTATAAGAATATTATTATTTCGCTCTAAAATTTATTATTGACATTCTACTTGATTTTTAATTTATAAAAATTGATCATTATATTCTTTTATTTTCAAGATATCATTTAATTTAAATTACTGAACAATTATATCCTTAATGTACTATTATTTATCCTATTAAATATAATCTTAATTTGTTCCATAAACCCTCAAAATAAAATATTAATATCTTATCAATTTTTGTGAAAAAAAATTATAATTTATTTTTTAAAATCTTAATTTTTTTTTTCATTTTACCCATATTAATTATAAGCTCAATGTTCTTATTTTATATATGAAAACATTCTAAATTAACGATTTATATTCAAAATAAAATCACTATTTTATAAGCTCCAAAAACTACCAAGTTATAAAATAGTCAAATACCCTCAAAATCCACACATCGTCCCATCTATTTTTGTACTTGTCTATAATTGCACATTGTCCTATCAAAAATACCAACTCTATGAGCTTGTAAGTTCATTTATTTTACACTCATCCAGCATCTTTCATGAAAATGCGAATAGTGTTGATTAATTTTCAACAATTAAAAGGATTTATTTATATTTATTTTAAATTTTAATTTGTTAGGTTCATATGGGCAAAATAAATAAATAGTATCATATACATCCATCACCTTTTAAGCTAATTTTTGAATTTAGTTAGGCCAAAATTCATTCCTCAATATAATATCACAACCATCCACTCCCAATATTAGAATATCCAGTATTATTGAATCACTTATTTTATATTATTCCACACTTCAAATATTTATTTTTAAATATATATAAGAATTAAGTCATGACATTAAACAATTATCATCTTTTGAACTAATTTTTTGGATGAATTGAAACCAAGGTCCATTTCTCAACACAATTGCTTAAGAGCCTTTTGATTTTATTTTCTAGAGGTACTTTTATCTTACGGTGAAAATAGTGAAAAATTAGTTGTAAATGTAATTTGAAAATAAAATATTCTTTGGATGTTTTGCTTAAAATGAAATAACTGTATGATTAAAAATGAATTGTATTTGAATATTATAGTATTTTTTAATAAAAATCGTACAAATGCAAGTAGAAAAAAATAGAGTGTAAGAATGGAGAAAGTTTAATAGTGTATTAGGAAAAATGTGTTAAGAATGAAAATACATATAAAAATAAAGGGAAAAATAATTATATATGATTAAAAATGAGTTGTATTTAAATATTATAGTATTTTTGTATTAAAAATTGTGTAAACATGAGTATGAAAAAATAAAGCGTAAAAATAAAGAAAATATGTAATAATATATTTAGAAAAATATGCTGAAAATGAAAATATATATAAAAATAGAGGAGAGCTGACAACGTTTTGTTTTTATTTTCAGAAGAAAATGAAAAGAAGTTTTGAAAACAAAACCAAATGGACATTTAGGTTAAATTATTCAGTTGCAAATTTGTACGTATTACAAATTAAGGATAATGCTAACAATTATAACATAAATTGACATTACGAAGGAAATTAATTAAGCACACCCACGATTTCAATACAAAAAAGTATATACCGCATGTAATATAATTTATAAAAACAACAAATTAAAGAACCGCTCAGCTTTAACGCAGATAAAACAGGAAAACCCAGAAAAGCAAATTAAATTAGAGAATTAATGCAAAACTTGGGTTTTTTTTTACAGCATACTAATTCAGGCACTAGGAGCTGCATCTTTTACTCTACTATGGAAATACCCACCGTACTCTCTCGCATAGTCCTTCACATGGCCGGCCGTATCAGCGATCCGGGTTCTCGCGTAATCAACTCGGTCTGAACCCGGCGGGTGGAAGCCCCTGAAATACCTGTAAAGCCAGGAAAGCGCCGCCACGGAGGCCACCCCGAACCCGAAAATGGACAAAAGCCCGGCAACGACGACGAAGATCAGAAAGCCAATGGGGACCCATATGGGGCTCGAGATGAGAACCAATGGCGCGAAAAAAATCAAGCCGAGGACCACGGAGGTGAGGGTGAGACCGGCGAGGAGAAGCAAAATGCCGCCGGATATCACGAGTGTGGCGAGGCCGAGGAGCTGGGTTGAGTGGGGCGCGTGGTGTTTCAGTTTTTGTAGGAAGGAGCTGTTGGTGGCGGGCCTTGTTCCGGGGTATTGTCGATCCGCCATTGTTGTTGAGCGAGGAAAACTTAAACTTGAGAGAGAGACTGAGCTTTGGGAATTTAGATGATCTGAGAGGAAGGTGTGGTGACGCGTGTGGTCGTTGGTTTCATGCAGGAGAACACGTGGGTGGGATGGAGGGTTTTTGGAGCTTAGCCTCCTAGATATACGAAAAATTCTTTTTCCCAATATTTGTTGCTTTGTATTTTTTATTTTTTTTGCCCTCACCTATTTTTTTCAATTAAGTTAAATGTATTTTTTATTTACACATAAAGTGTTTGTTAAATTCGAACCCTCAATTTTAATTTTATACTTGAAATTTATATATTGGATCAAATATCGTTCAACAGACTAAATTAAATAAATAAATATGATTCAAATTTAATTATTTTAAAGTTTGAATAAGAATTTAATTCTAAAAAGTCAAAGCAAAGTAATGAACCCATCACCAATCATTCAATTCTTCAATTAATCTAAAACTCAACAACAATAGCAATAGAAATAAAAAAATAGAAATAAAATTAAAAACATACCTTAAAATATCACCATAAATATTAGATTAAGAGGGTGTTTGGGAGTTTATAAACTTTTCAAAATATCTTATAAGATGATTAAGAGTTTAGAAGTTGATAAAAAGTGTTTGAAAATTTATTTTTAAATAAGAATTTATAAGATTATAAAATAAAATGTTATGAACTTATAAGCTTTTTTAAAAAAAGTAAGAAGATTATAACTTATTTTGAAGATCAAAACAAGCTCATTCATTTTTAACCATTTTAATTATAAAATTATCATTATTAACATTTTATAAGTTTTGAGATCTTATTTTATCTAAACGTTTTAACAACTTATTTTAAAAATAAAATCTAACATTTTATAAGTTTCAAAAATATTTTATAAAATATAAAAACTTATAAAATATTTAGAATAAGTTTAACCAAACACCCTTTAAAAGACCGCAACTCGACCGAGAAGAACTTGGGATCAAACACCACCTAATTTTACATGGTACTACCACATGCACTGTCCATCAAGCAATGGGTCCTAGTTACCCAAATTTTGTATACCTTAAGTCCAAATAAGCAATGTTTGAGAAAATTGGATCGGTGAGCAAATCAGTAGCATTATTGGTTGCTAATTCAATTGGTTTAATTGATATAACGTTATAATTATATTTAATATTATATAAATATATTAAAAATATAAAAAATATAAATATATATAAAGGGAAAAATTAAAAAAAAAATGTCTAGTATCATGAAACTTTTTCCAAATTATACTTCATAGTAATATCCATACATCAATTTGAAATGTCTAATTATAAAATAAAACTAGCTAGAAAATATCTTTATATAATCCATTACAGCTTACAAAAATAATAAATACCAACTCAAATAATATAAAAGTTCCAAATGTAAATAAAAACTAATATTATTTTTAGTTTTTACTTTCAGGAAAAAAAAAAGGATTTAAAGCAAAACCGATTCACTGATTTTTTATCGATTGGCACCGATTTTTTAATCAACTAATTTTATATATCAAATTGGACTAGAACCATGATCAGTTCCTAATTGAATTGGCCGATTTGATCTGATTTCTCAATCATTGCATATAAGGGGCTCCAAGTCCATGATGTCGCTGGAGATGGTGATCGAGTGGTGGTATTTTGAGAATTGGTGGTGCTTTTGATATATAATAAGGGTCTATTTGCTTGATTAAAAAATTATTAAACTATTTTTTTTCTTGTTTTGTTGATGCATTTAATTTTTATTTTTTTATTTTTTAAATTGCATATTAATTTAATAAGGTTATACGAAGCATTTCACAATTAAAATTATTTTAGTATTGATTTACTTAGAAAAAATTAATTTTGTGAATTACCTTTGTTATTAATGGTTTAGAAAAATTATTTGTACACAAATCAACTTTTTAAAGAATATAGAATATTAAGTCAAAACTATGATTATAGAACCATAGCCAACTCCGAAATGTCTTTTGCTGTCGAAATAAAAAAATATTTACAGAGTCAAATAAGATGTTTGGTTTTATTTTAAAAAAATAAATATTATTGAAATATATTTCAGGTTGCTTTGTCCAGTTAGAAGTGTCATATCGAAACTTTTTATGTTAATATACATTATAATAACAATTAAAAATTAAAAAATTGATTGAAGTAGATAAATTTTTATTAACATAAATATTTTGGAATGATTAAAATTTTTAATAATATTTCGGAAAAAAAAAAGGTATTTTAAGTGAAATGTGTGATCTTGTTTTGAAGTAATAAAAAAAATGAAACAAAACATTGTTTAAGACAATTTTGAAAAAGTAATTTAATAAAACTAAATGATACTAAAAAATAAAAAATTTATATTATAGTATTATGCTAAAAATAAAGACTATTGATGAGCATATAATAATTAAAAGAATTTAATTTTATACTATCCAATTCTGGTGGAGCTGGTTTTAGTAAGAACTCTTCGGCCAAGAAAATGAAAGATGTATGCACAATGGACTATCAGGTCCAAAATGATGAGGTTCCATTGGGCTAATAATTGGGCCCAGAGTCCAAATATCCAATCAGCAAAAGAAACTTAGGTCAGAGGCCCAATAAAGAAATCTTATTATCAGCAAAACGAAAGGTAAAATGTTTGAGTTTTGAGAAATGGTGCGGAACCAGTGCTAGTTGAAGCAGAACAAATCAACAAACCTCAATCTGGCGAGGGTATCAATTCTAACCCTAAATTGAGGATGATTTTTGATATGGGATAATTCAGCAGGCCCAACTTTAAATGAGATAGTCCATGAGGCCCAACATGATACGGGATAATCCAGTGGGCCCAGCTTTAGATAAGACAGCTTATGAAGTCCAAAGGCACACCTATCTGGTCGACCTGTATCGACCTCATTTGGTAAGCCCTGCGATCGACCCATATTGACCTAAGAGCCACTTCAAAAGTTTTAGCATCATTTTCAATCTATATGAATTGACCTCCGCGTATAAGTTGGACAGGTCGAACCCATTGGCATTGATGACACATGGCAGCTGATATGACCGCTGCCAACTGATGTAACCGCTGCCAACAACTTCAACAACTCTGGCAAGGATGTGCTCCTAGTGGCATTGTTATCCGGGAAAATAGGAGATTGCGCCACCTAGCACAGTACCGAGATCTGGGCAAAGAATGACTCTCAACCCCCTGTCATGGGAAAAGCCAAGTATACTTGATAAGGGTACTTGGGTAAAATCATGCCCATAGTAAACTATAAATACTACAAACACCACAACGCTCAAGGTAATGTCATTTACACTATTTACTACATATTATCTCTATTCTCCGATCTACCGAAACTAACTTAAGTGTCGAAGTGCCTTAATCGAGGGCCTCTCGGCTAGTTTACATGTGTTCGTGGTTGCAGATCTCAAGTCCAAAATCACTTGAATCAACCGGAGTACTTGACCCTCCAACTCTTAGCAACATCAATTTTAAATAAATAAAATATTCAAACCAGATTGAGAACAATCTCTCGTTTTAAATTATGAGAAAAAAAAAACAAAAACCAAATCCCGAACACTCCCTCCTCCCAACAATAAATAAATAAATCAAAATATACTCTATAAATTTTAAAGAAATAGCAAGATTCATTCAACAGAACGGCAACTAATCTAGGTTTTAATCGGACTAGAATTTAAATGAGTCTTGGACAGATCTTGAGTTTTTAATATTGAAGTCAACGTGTGTATGTGAGAAAATGAACATATTGCATAAATTATTTATAAAAAAATAATATTATCATAATAAATAATTTATGGACTCAATATATGGGTAATAATAATATTTGCAATTTATAAATGTTTAAAGACTAAAAATGTACATGTAAATTTTTAAATAATTAATTAATTGTTCATAGTATCATTATCTCATATTCAAAAAACTACGATGATACTATTTTTTAAAAAATATATTTTTAATAATTTAAACTTAAAGAGTAAGTCTAGTCCATTGAATTTTGAGTTTTGAACAGGACGAATCCTAAGGCTCCGTTTGGTTTCATTTCCATAGCCCTTTTTTTTTAATTTTTTATTATTTCAAAAATTAAATACATCACTTTTTACGTATTTTCATCAAACATCATTTTCATTTTAATTTTTAAAATCATTCTCCAATAATTTATATATTATCTCAATAATATATATATTTTCTCTCTTTATTCTATTATTTTTATTTTTCTTCACTTATGATTTACTAAAATCAATATAGTAATTACTTTTTCAATAATTCATCCAAATACAAACTCATTTTCACTAATTAATTTTTTAAATTTTAAAAATAATGAAATAAAAATTGAAAATGAAAATAAAACCCAACGAGGCATAAATCTACCAAACATTTCAACAAGTTCGAATCTCGAGTTTTGACAAACTCAGTCCAAAATCGTTCCATTAATAGTAAATAAGACAAAATAGCCCCCCAACTACCTCGGCCTAAATATGGGGGTTGGGGCGAGAGGGTACTAATTTCCACGCTTTATTCTCCTTTATGAGCTGCCTGCGACTTTTACTGAATTAAGATTAAGACCAAGAGCCTAACTTATGCTGTTGGTTCCAACTGTTGGTTCCAACCCAGTTGGATCCAAATTTGACCCACAATTAGGTAAAGTAAGTGAAATCTACCCACCCAAATTTCAACCCAGTTAGATCCAAAATTGACCCACGATTAGGTAAAGTGAGCGAGCCGGGTCCATAATTTACCCAACCAAAATCATATAACAATGGGTTCACAATAATAATGAAGGGGAAAACAAATTATTAATTTCCACTTGCATGCATAGTTTGCATACTCCGATATTATTATTATTATTATTATTATTTTAGAAAAAGTATTACAAATGATGAATTTTTATCAGTTCAATAAATTAATATTATTCTATTTTCAAATCAAATAAACGAAGTATAAACTACAAACAATGCAAATAAGGAGCACAATGCGCCTATTTCGGGTCGAACATAAGATCTTTTACATAATAAGGGAGACTGATGCTACTGCGTTGCAAGTCACTAGACTACTCCGTTAGTTAGTTAAGTAATTCAAATCAAATAAACGAAGTATAAATTACAACAATGCGTATAAGGTGCACAATGTGCCAATTTCAAGTTTAACACAAGACCTTTCACATAATAGAGGAGACTAATGCCAATGGACTACATGCCACTGGAGTACTCCGTTAGTTAGTTAAGTAATTGCAAGGAAATACTATTTGTCTTGCGAATGAAAATTATGAACAAAAATTTAAATATACCAAATTTGCTCTTTTACTTATATTATGTATATTCAATAAAATTTATATGTCCAAATAATTACTATATATTTAAAAACTCTCCTCATTACAAGATAAGCTCAATATTCTATTTTTTTATTTTTTTTCTTCAATCTAGTAATTGATTATAAAATTTTTACTCTACGTGACTGTTATTTTCATAACTATGTAAATTATGTGTGTGTATATATTAGATGTGTGTCACTGTTTAGTATAATGAATATGATATTATGCACAAATAATATGTATTACTCAAGAATATTTTATGCGCCTGAAAATTACATACAAACAAATGAGTACTAATATATATAAAAACTACGTATTAAACACATTATATCTTCAAAAAAAATATTATACTTTAATTTTGAATACCATAGAAATTTGTACTACGTGAAAAAATAGGATTTATTTTCACAAAATGATAATTTCTACACAAAATAGCATCTAAAATCTACTATAAGTAAATTTCTTTTCCCTATTTGTCCTTCCAATTTCTAAATTATACTTTAAAAAATAATTAACAATTATTTTGTGTATATCATGTTATGAGGAGTAGTATATGGGAAAAATCAAACAAAAAGGTTGATGGAATTTAAAAATCTAAGTTGAGTGGTAGTTCGAATTCCATCTCATTGTTATGGCTCAACTAACTAATTCTGACAAATTGCATTATTGTTGCTACGCATTCAAAGGCAATGATGGTTGCTGTTAAAGGAATGGCTTTGCGGATAAAGACTCAAAATTCTTGGCCAGTAGGATTTGGAGGCAATGGCTTTGTTTGGTTATGTTTCTATAATAATACTATTTTGGAAAAATATAGTTAAATATATTTTTATTTTTCTTTTAAAATACATATTCTCTAATATATACATATTGATACTGCTAAGAGCTGGAGAGTCAAGTACTTCGGATTATTCAAGTTATTTTGGGCTTGCGATCTGCAACTAAGAACACACGTCAACTAGCCGAGAGGCCCCTGGCTAAGGCACTCTGACGCTCAAGTTAGTTCCGGTAGATCGGAGAATAGAGATAGTATGTAGTGAATAGTGTAAATGGCATTACCTTGAGCGTGGTGGTGTTTGTAGTATTTATAGTTTACTATGGGCGTAATTTTACCCAAGTACCCTTATCAAGTATACTTGATTTTTCCCATGACAGGGGGTTGAGAGTCATTATTTGCCTAGATCCCGGTACTGTGCTAGGTGGCGCAATCTCCTATTTTCTCGGATAACCATGCCAGTAGGCGCACGTCCCTGCCAGAGTTATTGGCAGCGGTCACATCAGCTGTCACGTGTCATCAATACCGAGGGGTTCGACCTGTCCAACTTATACCCGGAGGTCGATTCACGTCGACCGAACTTGAATGTTGAAACTTCTAAAGTGGCCTTTAGATCGATACAGGTCGACCGTGGGGCTTACCAAATGAGGTCGATACAGGTCGATCAGACAAATGTGCCTTTGGGCTTCATAAGCTGTCTCGTTTGAAGCTGGGCTTGTTGGGCCCACTGGATTATCCTGTATCATGTTGAGCTTTATGGGCTATCTCATTTAAAGCTGGACCTGTTGGGCCTACTGGATCATCACATATCACATATTATATATATATATATATTTATTATTATCATATTAAAAAAATTATTTAATTTTATTTTCACCCAAAAAATTCAATAAAAAAATATTGATTTGACTGTTACAGTAAAAAATATATCCTCCAAAACATAAACATATCTATCAAAAAATAACTTTCACATTCTCCAATAATTTATTCTCCCAAAACACATAATAAAATAAAATAAAAAATATAACCAAACAATACCTATGTTTTTATAAATACTAGTAGTAGTTTCTACGTAATTTTTGCATCAATAAAATATTTTTCTATTCATTATATTAAAAGTAGACGTATATCAGAAAAATATATTTATAATTTGTATAATTATAAAGATAGCACTTATTTAAAGTAAAATTTGTGTAATTCATTGCAAAATTAAAAAAAAATCTAAAACTAATTAAAATAGGTAAATAGTGGAAGTGTTTGAATAAATTGTGGTTATTTGTACATGTAATTTTTAGTGAATATTGAATAAGTAAAAGGATAAATTTGGTATGTTGAAATTTGGTATCATAACTTCCATTTGTGAGATAAAACTACCTTTCTTTTTACTAACAGTCATTTGCACTTACTTTTTGGGTGAATAAATTACTTTTGAATAATCATACATATTATTTATATATATTTTCACATTTATTATAATAAAAATTAATATACATCACTAAAACATACTTATAATTTGTATAATTATGAAGATAATACTCACTTAAAAGTATAATTTTTATAATTCATTAATAGATTAAAGAAAAAAAATTAAATTGATTAAAATAAGTAAATATTGGAGATTTTTAAATAAATGGTGGTTATTTGTACATATAAATATTTATTGAATATTGAATAAGTAAAAGGGCAAATTTGAAATATTGAAATCTGGTATCATAACTTTCATTTTAGACACAAAAATGCCTTCCTTTTTATATAGTAATAGATAATAGTGCAGATAATGTTCAAATTCTTGGTTAAATATTTTTTTAAAAAAACATATATACAATATATTTTTTTATTAACATGTGTGATTAAAAATTTTATTTTTATATAAAGAAATTTTAATTAATAAGAGGTAAAGAATAACTTATAAAGGGCAAAAACTGACGAATTATAACATAAGTTTGTATCCATTCAAAGAACACGTGATTTGTGAATTACTACGAGTATGATGCGAATAATACAAATAGTTACACTTTCCAGTTATGTGCCATAGCACATGGTGCGTGATGGTTAGTGTGTGTCCATACTCCATAGGATTTATATATAGTACACGCTCTATTATTCAGTATATATTTTGAGGAAATATAATAAAGTACAAATATAAATATTTGCATTTTGGGTTGCCACATTATTTATTATTATACAAAATAGTTTTTTATTTGGGTATGTCCACTTAAATGTTCTGTTTTATTTCTTGTTTTTTTTTAATGAGTTAATACTGAGAGAGTGTTTAACTTAACTTATAAACTACTCAAAAATATTTTATAAGATTCATAAGATATCATCCTATGGGCGCCTTCAGCGTCGAGAGTCACGAGCTGACCATAGAACCTTGTTTAATAAGTGGAACATATTACCTGTCCATTATCAGGTTGAGCAGTAAGGATCGGAAAAGGGCAATAATTTATTTTTAAAACCAACGTTCTTAAAATCAAAGATTCAGGAAGAAAGTGGGGGAATGCTTTGCGTTCTTGGTTCTCTTGTAGTTAGAATCTCTGGAACTACAAGAATCCTTAGTTAAAATAGGACTCCAACTTAACACAATTTGAGTGAGATTTGAAAAGAGTTGCTCTTTGGAGAGCACCGATACTATAAAAGTTGTAAGTTGTGTTTGGGGGGAGTTATTGTTTATCGTTGGTCTCTATGATAGAATTAGTGAGGGCTTGAAAGGCAGTGATTTATCCTATGGTGAATGTCCGTGGTTCGAATTTATAAATATAAACTTATAAGCTTTCAAAATAAGGTATTCAAATTTATGAGTTATTTTTTAAAAAATAAAACATTCACAACGTATAAGATTTTTAAAAACTCCTTTAATCTCAATAATATTAATTACAAAATGACTATTATTGATATTTATATAAACTTCAAGATCAAACCCAAATATTTTAAGAATTTATTTTTAAAATAAAATTTAACATCTTATAAAATGTAGAAATTTATAAGATTTCATGAATTAAATTAGCAAAACGCCTTCTAAATATCCAATTAAATATTTAATAAAAGAGGTTTTGACCAAATTGAATTGCTATCGTATTCTTCCAAGTTAAGGAAGAATGCATCTACAAGGGCACGTTTGGTTTTACTTATAGTTTGTTTGGTTTTATTTTCAATCATCATTTTTATATTTTTTACTATTTTAAAAATAAAATACATCATTTTTTATACATTTTTACACAATATCATTTTCATTTTTATTTTTAAAATTCATTCTCCAATAACCTATATATCTTCTTCTAATAATTTATATATATCTTCTCTCTCTCTCTCTCTCTCTTCCATTATTTTTATTTCTCTTCACCTATAACCTATGAAAATCAACAGAATCATCACATTTCCAATATTTCATCCAAATTTTTTTTTTTATTTTCACATCACATCATAAAACCAATTTTCACAAATTTGAAAATGTTGGAAACTGAAACTGAAACTGAAAATAAAACCAAACAGCCCCATTTTCATCATTTTCAAAATGCTTGAAAGTAGTTAGTAGAAATGAGTTGAAAATGAGTTTATATTTGGATAAATTTTTGAAAAAGTAATGATATATTGATTTTAGTTGATTATAGGTGAAGAGAAATAGAAATATGGAACAGAGAAATAAGATATATATGTTATTAGAAAAAATAATATAAATTATTATAGAATATATTTTGAAAATGAAAATAAAAATGATGTCAGGTAAAAATATATAAAAATTATAAGTTTTCTTTTTCAAATAATATAAAATGTGAGAAGGGAATTTGAAATGAAACCAAATGCATCCAAAGAAAAAATAGTACAATTATCTATTGTTATTTGCAAATCAAACAAAATCCAATCTATTAATCAAACTTTGTTTGGTAGTCCCATTAGGATTCACAAAATTTAGGTAATTTATTGCAACAGAATCCCAATGTGAATGGATAATCTTTTGACTTCAACTTTTGCATATAAAACCCAACCAACTACTCTTTCACTGCATTTCCAAAGCAAACAACACTTTGTTCATTCCCCCCCATACTGTGTCTACACCAAAATGTCTCAAAGAGCTAACCGTCACCAGCGGCGTCCATCGCAGGGTGTTTTCGTGATTCCGGACAACCTTTCCGCTCCTATGCCGGAGGAGATCGCTCCACCGCCACCTGCCGGTCAAGCTCCGCATCCACCGCAGGATAAAAGCAGCGGTGGCGGCGTTCACTTGCCGCCACAGCCACCGGTCAAGCCGGCGGAGGAAGCGCCGATTTCCGATCGTGCTAGCAAAGGATAAGCTATTGAGCTTCCGCTGCTGCAAGTATGAAATAAAATTAGTAGGTTCCTTCTAAAATGCCACGTTTTTAACTAGATCTTTGCTGCGAAAAAACAGTGTAAGGTTCAAATCGTTGAGTAATCTCGTAAAGTTTCAGCTCTGTGTTCGTCATTTCATTTCATCGCTTCTGCTGAGTACTAGTTCTAATTTATTCTTATTTTATCTTCGCCATTTCATCGGACATTATTTCTGCGTTCCTGTTTCGCCTCTTCGGCGATTTTTCATCATATTTAGTTGATTTTCAGGAACGTTTAATTTCTAATAGAAGTTGAAGCACTGTTCCAGGATTGGATCTGTTTAGTTTCAGTTCCACTAGAAAGCTGTGGGAAAAATCAAACCTCCGTGCGGCTCTTGAAATCTAGTTAAACTTTCTTAGCCGAAATAGTTGAAATTAATTTTTTCCGTTAATTCTTTCAGGTTTTAGAAAGAAAAATTAGAGATAGGAAAAATAAGAGAGCAGATCAATTTTTTCACCAAAAAAAAAAGGCTCAAAAGAGCAATTAATTTATATTAATCTAACCCCTCTCAAAGAAAGTGGAGGAGTAGAAAAAAGAAAAGAAAAAAAGAAAGAAAGAAAGAATAAGAGAGAGACAGAGACAGAGGATGACTGGTGATGGAGACAAGACTTTAGACTTACCTTGTGAAGTTGTGACCGTGGTGATTCTTGACATTTGATTGCAAATATCTCAACGGTAGTTGTTACTTTAACGGCCAAATGTTTGAATTTGAGTGCCAACTGCCCATTATTTCCAGGAATTCAAAGAAAGAGTACACCGACAGACTAGAATTTGTTTGCAGTCCACGATTTTCCTGTGTCACTCCTTTTGAAGGTTCTCTTCTCTTGGTCAACTTGAGTATTTTATTCATAAAAAAGAGTTGAATCTTAGACTTTCCCCATATCCACCGCCGCACAAAACTTCATGAAATACGTGTTCGGTTCCTTCTTCCCCTATTTTCTATTCTAGACATCATACTATTTGGCCGTTTTCTTAACAGTTTAAGTATTCTCCAAAAACATTGAGCTGTTTGGATGTGTATTTATTTTCATTTTTTTATCCAACCTTTTTTAAACCTAAAAGGTTATTTAGGACTAATTTGGTTCGATTTTTAAGTTATCTTATAGTTATTTATCATGTGATTATTTATCATTGTACTGTTGTTTGATTTGCATGATTATTTTCATGTAGGTCCATAGGATTGTTGGTTGTTATATTTGGTTCAACATTAAAGCATATTGATTACACCTATTAAATTATTTTTTTATTCTTTATTAAAATATAAAATCCATAATTTCTTTTCCTTTATAATAATAATAATAATCATAGTAATAATTATAACTAAAAGTCCAGATGCAATATTAAGAAGCCAAAAGATTAGCCAGATAACCCAAGATGAAAAGCAAGAATTAATCACAGATTAACAGACTAGTGCGGCCAGAAAGTTGCCAATATTCAACCAAAACCGAAGCAAGGCCTTTCCAACGGCCTTGGGCTTGTCTCCTATCATGCCCCTGAAGGAATAACAACTAGGCTCTACCTATGACTTATTATAGCTCCGTTCGTTCACTCTGTTTACTTTGCTCTGAGCCCACCCCCCACCTTTCACCTGTTTACTGGGATAGAAAGACCTGGTTTCGATCTTTGTCGTAGTAAAAGGGTCATGAGGTCTCTCTGTAGATGCCAATCAGTCATAATAATAATAATAACAATAACAACAACTAAAAGTCTAGATGCAATATTAAGGAGCCAAAAGATTAGCCAGATAACCCAAGATGAAAAGCAATAATTAATCACAGATTAACAAACTAGTGCAGCCAGAAAGTCTCCAATATTCAACGAAAACCGAAGCAACTGAAAAGCTTTTCATTGTCTGATCGTAATGCAACAATTATGTACAGAAAGAAAAAACCATTTACAAAAAATTAAAATACCTCGCGGACCTTGTAGAAGAAATTACTTGAAGCCATAGGTTGAGAAACCCGGGATTTGGAGAAGGTAAGAATAGAAGACATATTTGAGTTTGAATAATAAGAAAGGGTATTATAATAAATTAGTTTAAAAAATTAAACGGTAAATAACGGTAAATAAATAATTTCCATACAATAAGCATATCTATGGATAAATAATCCCATGGAGGGTGATAGGTTACTTTATTATGGGAGTTGCATAAATAAGCATGAACTTTTGGTATTCGTGCGGCTTGAGTATTTATTATCACTCAAATCATTTTATCCCACATTGTCATCCCAACCAAACTATCCCTAATACTTTCAGAAATGAAAATCATATTGGACTTAGATTTTTTGTTTGAAAATAATAATTGTGGAAATTGTATGGTTGAAAGTTTAGGTAGTTTATATTTTTCATGGTTAGTTTTTTTTTTTTTTAAATATATGCATATTTTAATTATTTTAAATTGAAAATTGGAATTCTCTATCAAATTAAAAATGAATTTGATTGATGTATTAAGATGATTGGCTAAAATTTATGCAAAACTGAAAATAAAAATAATGATATTTTTAGTAAAATGAAAGTGTTTAATGATTCTATGCTCAAATAGTGAAAAATAAAATAAAATAACTCTTGTAAATGAACCCCAAGGGGCACAAAGTTTTTGACACTATTTATAGAAAAATTATAGTTTGAATTCAGGTTTAATTAAAAATTACATTTATAATTGTCATATATTTATTTTGTGCTTGTCAAGTGATTAGATGAGTAATTTAAGAAAGAATTTTCCTCAATGGTGTGGTTGTAGTTGGGTGAGAGTAGAAACAGCCGCCAATTTAAATTAAATAATAGGTAAATTTATTTGTTTTTTTTTAGAGTATCATTTATAATAAGTTTATAGATTCAATTATCAAATTAAAAAAATTATTATTACAATAAATCAATAAAATACAATATTAAATCAAAGAACATGGAAATACAAACGTTATAAGACCACAATCAAGAGGCACATAGAAAGTGCATACAAAAACGTCAATTCTGATCGAACACAAGACCTCTCACGTGATATGGGAGACTTGATGCCATTGTTCTTAAATTTAATTGTTTAAAAGTTGCGACAAAGTTAAAATTAATTTTTTTTATATCAAAGAAATTTCAAAATTTCAATTCTAAACAACAAAGCAATCAAGTAACACGAGACACTAACCCCATTTGTTTTCACTCTCAAATTCCATTTCGCTTTTTCGACTATTTAAAAATTGAAAACACAACACTTTACACACATTTTTATTTTTATTGTCAAAATACATTATCCAATAACTTATATATAATCATATCATCTTAGAATAATCTATATATTATTTTTTAATAATTTATCCAAAATAAGATTCATTTTTAACTCATTTTCACTAACTAACTTTTCAAATTTTGAAAATAATGAAAATGGAAAATGAAAATAAAAACAAAACCAAACAGGCCCTTAGAATGAACAGGCCAGCTTGAGTAGGCCCAATCTCAAACGCAAGTTCCTCCCAGGGCTATTACATCCGACCCAAAAATAGCAGCTTAAAACTGTATAGTACTCTGCCCGATTTGGGTCTGGGCCCAAAGCAAAATACGACTGCTCGCTGTGTGTATGTCTGTGTTTGTTTGTTTGTTTGTTATTTCTCCAAATTTGATGGATTGCAATTTGGTGATTTTAAGTATTTGTACGTTTCTAATGAAACAACTATTTTATAACTTACTTATAACTTACTTTCCGCAGTAGCTGGTCTTCGCCTTCTCTGCGTTCAACTAAAGCACGATCAGAAATGGTGAGCCTCGATCTCTCCTTGTTCTAGATTTGGTTTCGCATTGGTTGCGATTATACTGTTGATTTTGTGGTTTGAACAATTATTTGATCTGTGATTGATCTGATTTTTGTATATTTTATTCCGTGTAAATTGAAGTGATTGAGAGTGGATTTTTTGCTTGATCGGCAATTTGTTTAGTGTATTATGGTGAGAAGATCTGTTTCATGCTGCTGTTTGGTGTTGATCTCCGGATTGACTTCATTGAGAATTTAGAATTTCCATCCAACCTGTGTTTTGAATCGAGTTAAGATTCTTGCCTGCAGAATAAGCGAGCTAAAAACTTTTAATAGATGAAGGTCGATTGATCTGACATTTCTTGCTATCTGTTTTTGACTTTACTGGTTCGAAAATTATTCGTCCAGTTTTTTAAGTCTCTCAACTCCGTGAGATGTGGATGCTGTCACTGTCAAATTTAGCATTTACATGAGCATTCTATGTGTATCCTTGATCATGAATTCAAATGTACCTTTCACCTGTTTCTTTTTGCTGTCTGGATGATTGCTTGAGGGGATACTTCTGATTTGATTGTTTTCTGAGCCAGCTGAACAGGAATCTGAGTGCATAGGTTAGTGAATGGTAATTTAGTTTGGTTTTATTTTTTACCATCATGGAGGTTCGTTTTCATGGATGAATATATGAAAAAGCAAACACTTCAGCTTTGTTTGCTGTCCTGCTCTGAGGCACGTTGACTGGAGTATTCTCTCTCTCTCTCTCTCTCTCTCTGAATCTTGGGGGATGATGAAGGGGAATGAAGAGTAAACAGGGTTATTTCATGATTCTTTTTTGAACTTCATTTATCTTCTGTTTTGATTTACTGATTCTTAGCTCGCCATGTTTTTGCATTTTGTTTATACATGGAGTTCTTTGCTTTTATTGTTACCAATTCATCCCTGATTGTTTTGTGCAGTAGGACTTCTCAAACTTGTTGTTTAAATGACATTCTTTTGATCCTATCTACAGGCAAATGCAGCGTCTGGGATGGCTGTGCACGATGATTGCAAGTTGAGGTTCTTAGAACTGAAGGCGAAAAGGACTTATCGCTTCATTATCTTTAAGATAGAGGAGAAACAGAAGCAGGTGGTTGTTGAAAAAGTTGGTGAGCCAGCTCTAACCTATGAAGACTTCACTGCTAGTCTTCCTGTTGATGAATGTCGCTATGCTGTCTACGATTTTGACTTTGTGACTGCAGAGAATTGCCAGAAAAGCAGGATTTTCTTCATTGCTTGGTATTATCGGCATTTTGTTCCTACTATTTCCCTAAGTTTCACATATCATGCCACCAATAAGTACATTACTATATTCATTGGACATGGTTTATTTGCTTGTTTTCCCTTGCCATGTTAGGTCTCCTGATACTTCCCGCATCAGAAACAAGATGATTTATGCTAGCTCAAAGGACAGATTTAAGAGGGAGCTGGATGGATTGCAATTTGATGACTCTCAAGTATTTGTATGTTTCTAATGAAACAACTATTTTATAACTTACTTATAACAATAAAATAGATTTTGAATATTTATTTGATGTGCAAAATTAAAAATTTAAGAGTATAATAGCTAAAAAAAGCTACATTAATTGAATAAAAAGGGCCACAAGCCCACCTAAAAGCCCTATAAATCAAATAAGTTCAATCTATTGTGGATAATTGTGTGATTTGTGTTAAAATATAAAATAAGGTAAAAATAATTCACATAATTATAATTTTATAAAATAATAATTAAGAAAGTGATCAATCAAACTGCATTAAAGAATGAAGAAAATGAGCTGGATCAATGGAGAGTCACGACACTTATCATTTTCTTAAAGCCATAATTGTTTCCCTTCATGTGGGTACTAGTAATTGATAATGACTCTAAGATAAAATCAAATGCTCATAGTGGTATCTTATCTTATGTGCACGACCATAAGGAGACTATGAAACAATCTATAGTCATGTTGCCAAATAAAAGGTTATGACCCCTTTAATAATAAAAAAAAATTGACCATTTAGAAAGGATTAATGAGCCACTAAAAGCATCATAAAGCCACCATAATCCAATTATAATTAGGCACAATAATAATAAAATAAAATGGTCAAATATATTAAATAAAATGACATTGAGACCATAAATATGAAATGAATAAAATAAAAATGCACATAAATTGTCATATTAAGACACATGATAAAATGATTTGCTGGAAATAAAATAAATTAAAGAGATTTTAAAGCTTATTTCCAACACAATCCACTAAAGACCTATCATATATATATATATATATTCATATACCAAATTTTTAATTAAAAAATGCATCAAAATAATTTTTTTAATTAAAATACTAATTCTATGCGGGTACGTTTCACAAAAAAAAAAAAAAAACAAAAAACCCACCATTCTTTGCGAAAAGACCCAAAATCATTATTCTGATACCACGAGTATTCTCTCTTGATCACAAATATAAGAAAATAAATATTAGGAGCCTCTTTCCATGACAAAAAATTATAAGTCAAACATCTAGGATTTATCTTGATTTTATTGAGTAAAATAAATGAATTTATTATTATTAAATCTAAAATAATAATAATTTATTAAAGCTTCCATAACTAAGATCAAATCTTTATACTAAAATTTTATTTTTTTTTAAAATTTGACATCTTTATCTTTACCGTATGAATTATGTGAACTTGACAAAAAGTATATTCCTTTTACATTGAAATTAGAGAAATTTAGACAAATTAAAACCCCCTTTTTCCCCTCTTTCCTCTCTTTTTCTTGAGGTGTCCTAAATGAGCCACTTTTTGTGATGCCACAATTTTTTGATTTGGATCTTTCAAATCATTTCCATAGGAGATCCTAACCCTTTTTTTCTGATCATTCGAGAAAAAGATTCATTCTCTTTATAAAAAATAGAAGGTAGAACTAATAAAGATTTCTTTTTCAATTCATCCCTATCTCCATTTAAGAATTGTTTTTGATACAATTCATAGAAATTAATAAAAAAAGCAAATCACTTATGATACACCAAATTCAACTTAGTTATTGATAGAGTTAGGGGTGTCAATGAGTCGAACTTGACAAATATTGCTAGCTCGAGCTTGAGTCTAGTTTTTTGAGCTGGAGCTTAGCTCACCAGAAAATTTTAAATTAAATAAAATATTAAATTATTAATATATCATAATTATTTAATAATAATTTAAATTATAATTATAAATAAAATATATATTAAAGTATAATATATATTATAATGATTTAAATTATAATATATTATAATTATTGATAAAATATTAAATTATTAATATATTGCAATTACTTAATCATATATAATAAATATTTAAAATTAGAAAAAAAAGTAAATTATTAATATATATATATTAAATATTTAATTAATATATAAAAAATAAAAAAATTTTATGAGTCGACTCATGAGCTTTCGAACAATCATAAATGAGCCTAAGTTTGACTTATATAAAAGATCAACCTCATGGAGCTCGAGTTTGAGTCGAACTCAATTCAAACAGGTTTATGAACTGACTCGACTCATTTTTCACTAATCAATAAAGTGAATAGATTTGTCATTTTTTAAAATATCTTTTTTAATTCAAAAATATAGTGTAATGTTAACCCTCAATAATTTGTAAAACTTGTGATGTGGAATTAAAGGTGTGCACGACTTCTTTTTTCTTTGGGATTCTCATCCTACAAAAACAAAATAGGGGAATTTGCCAACCAAACAAATTAAAAAAGTGTGGAAAGCCATCATCATCAAGTGGCGTGGAATTGACGCAGGAACGCAGAGAGAGAATCTGCCGGTGGACCCCACCATCCATCGCATTATTATTTATTATATTCTTATCCCTTAATTTTATTTAGAATTTATTTTTCTAAAAGAATGAAGTAAATACCCAAAAGTGCCCCTTAATTTGACTTACTGGAGGGGGTAAATGCACGCCGTCAAGTACAGAGAAATGTATCCGTTCTGGGTCTGCGGCTCAGCCGAGCCACAGTTCCGCTACTATTACTACTAATTTTCTCATTGAATTTTAAAACATTTTTGACAAAATAAATAAATAATAAAACAAAAGAATCTCAAAATTCACCTTGTATTAATAGAAAGCTATAAATTCGTTGTTTTTGTTTTTATTTTTTAATTTTTAGAGAGAGCATTATAAATGATGAATTTTTATTCTTTCAACAAATCAATATTTTTTTAATTTTTTGATAAAATAAATTAAAATATAAACTACATATAATATATGTAAGGTGCACAATACGCCCATTTCGAGTCCAATACAAGATTTCTCACATAATAGAAAAAATGAATATCATTTAAATTACAAGCTACTTAACTCTAAATTGATTATTTTGAAAATTCACATTGTAACTAAATAATATTTTATAAGTATAACAAGTGAAATTAATCAATCGTATTTAGTTGTATATTTTTTAGATTATTAACAGTAGATAATTATCCCTTTCCACACTAGATAATAACAAAAATCAAACAAACCTGTACTAAAATTAAACATGCAAGCCATGTATCGTAAATGCAATAGATAGGAACTATTTTTTCAATTTTAGAAGCTACAGTGTAGAATATTTTAAGACTCGCTCATTGTAATATGTCACCAGTAAAAGTGTAAAGAATTAACATTAAATTTAATTAAACTTTAGTAATTAATAAGCTAAATATAGTTAACTATTAAAATAAATTTAAATGTTTAGAACATACAAGACTTAAATGTTAAAATCAAATATAAGTATATTAAATAGTATGATTAAATTATTTAAATTTCAAAACCATCATCAAACTATATAGAAAGATGTTGGTAATGTTTGGTGACACTTTATGTTTGATTATTGATATGTATTTTGAGGGAATGAATGCTATAAGTTGGATTCAGAAATGCAAAAGTTGTGTTGGAAAATTAAATAAATTTTTTGTTATATTTTTAGAAATAGTTAAAAATTTATTTTGGAGAGTATTGGCATATTTTTTTATATTTTAGGGAATACATTTTTTTATTATAGCAGTCAAATATAATTGAGTAATTTTTTTATTGTAAGAATAATAAAAAAAATATATGATATATATACTATATATGTAGATATATTGGAAGATGGAGAAGTTTGGAGAATAATGAAGGATAGGAAATAGCTTTTTGAGAAAATTTATTTTAATATTTTGGAAGAAAAATAAGAGAATGTTTGATTATATTTTTTGTGTGATTTTATTATGTATTTTGGTAGAATAAATTTTGGAAGAATGTAAAAGTTATTTTGCAGTATGCTAGTTTATATATTTGGGGAGACATTTTTTACTATAATAGACAAATTAATATTTTTTTATTAAATTTTTGGATTAAAAATAAAATTTAAAATTTTTTATATTAAAATAATAAAAAATATATAATATAATATATATGTGTATATTAAAAAATATATATTTTAGAGAAAAAATAAGAATATTTTATTTAAAAAAAATCAAATTTTGTACATGTTTAGTTATGTTTTCTTAAAACAAAACACAACCAAAATTTTGTAACTTGAGAATTAGCTAGTTGGGTTTTAGGCTTTGAGCCAGCCGCCAGCTAAGCCACGTTTTTCTAATGAAGCTTACGCGGCGTCACGGAATTGCTTTAATTCTACTCACACACACCTTACGACAGTATACTGTTTTCACACGCCGTAAAAACCCTACCGCAGCCGCTCAATAAAGACAGCTCAAAAATAACTCTGTCATAGACGGGTCTCGCACTCTCTCTCTCTCTCTCTCTCTCTCTCTCTCTCTAAAATCTCTCTCGTTTAGCT
>JACGDI010004947.1:150281-160722 GCA_014898725.1 Jacaranda copaia | reverse complement strand
AACAAGATGATTTATGCTAGCTCAAAGGACAGATTTAAGAGGGAGCTGGATGGAATTCAAGTTGAATTACAAGCCACCGATCCAACTGAAATGGATCTTGATGTTATTAAGAGTCGTGCGAGCTAAGTGAATATTTGTGGGCCTTCTGCAGCAGAGTTGCTCTGTGCAGTGACCTTTACTTGGAATGCGTATAGTTTGTGAGCTGGTAAACTTGTATGAGTAGTCACCAAGTATTTCCTATACTGTTCCTTATATTTTAAATGGAATCTATGCGTGTCTGGTATATGATGTTATTTGTTACTTTAGTTTTTATTTGTGGGGCATTTCAGTTGTAGTTTGATATCTACATTCTGCAAGCTGATATTTAACAATCTGGAAGGGGTTAATACTCTTGGTCCGTTTTGGTATTAACCGGATACTCTTGAACCTTGGTTCTGTTGTGGAGTGTAAAACTAACATGTTTTAACTTTGTGGTTTACTATTTGAGCAGTTTGTCGATATGAAGAAAACAAACTTGTAGAGTTTTTATTTGTTGATGTATAGCCTGTCATTACTTTTATCAGCCAGCTGAAGTTTAATGTTCGTGGTAGCTCGGCAGTTGACTGCAGTTCTTTTTCTGCTGGCTTTGACATCAGCCTACAAATAGGATCATAAGAAACAACTTGATTTATGCCCAATCTTTTTTCAGTAGTCTGATAGGGATCTTGTCCAGTTGCTTCCGTTGAGCTTGAAATGAATTTGCAATTACCATCAGAGTGTTCTCCCCTAATTTAATTCTGCTCACAAGGTACTAGCAACATATTACCATCAAACCATCGTTTTCCTTTTTCTGTGTCAATGATTTCTCTTAATATTTTAGAAACTTACCAGGTAAATGGCTTATGACTTGGAAAATAAATACCCTCATAACGTATTTTCAGCATAAAGATGGTTATTGTTTTTCCAGACAAGTATATTACTGATCAATGGAGTGTAGAGTATTCCATTAAAAATGTGTGAATTATATCATTTTGACCCCCTGGGTCTACCGTCTACCCATGTACACCCAGACGCTTGTTCATTTCTAGTCTACATTCTCTTCCAATTTGAAACCGACACCAATGAAATAAGAAGGTGCATATTCTGATTGAAGCGGCTATTCAAGCGGTACATAATAGATGTGTTACTGCCCCCATCATTCTAGCGGGTTCCTTGAAGCTTTGGGCAACGCTAGAAAGATTATTGGCCCAATGATTGTAGGTCAAAGTTGGGCCGCCAGCGTTGTGCAGGCCCACAAGAATGAAGTAGCCCTATGACTATCCATGTACTTTGACGTTTGAACTTCTACAGCAGTTAGGTTTTGCATTCATCATCAAAAAGGTCGGGGGAAAATGGCAGAAAAAGGAGGAGAAGAGCGAAGAGAGGAAAAGTTGGCACCTATTACTATATTGCAAAGCGCACAAGCCAACCCCACAATTGACCTGTCCAAAGACATCAATCAACCAGTGTTGAAATCAACAATGGATCAACTGATAGGGTTAATTACAACAGCAATATCTGAGGCCATGCAGAAGAGGGATGGCGTTGCCCCAAAACAACCCACTCCACACCCATACTGGATCCAAGAACTGGAGAGCATGAAGAAAATTCAACTTGACCTGATAAAGAAGGTGGAGGATCTTTCCAGAGAGATGAGTGTCACGAAGAAGAAGCTGGCAGAAATTTCTGTCCAATTGAAGGGAGAAATCCCGTTCGGTGAGGAAATCATGGCGAATGAATTGCCGCCAAACTCGAATACAATTACCATAAAATATGATGGGACCACAGATCCCTGGGAGCACTTGACCACATTTGAGAACTTTATGCTTTTGTATCGATACTCTGATGGTGTGAAGTGTAGAGTGTTTTCAAAGACACTCACAAAATCGGCGAAGCAATGGTTCAACGACTTGCCTGCGAATTCAATTCACTCTTTTAAGGAATTAAGTGATAAATTCCTCAACCAATTCGCTAGCTGGAGAAAGTATGAGAAAACGTCTCTGAGCCTGTTCGACATTCGACAGGAGGAGGAGGAATCGCTCCGAAACTACGTTAAGCGTTTTAACATGGAAGCTATGGAGGTACCTTCTGCCACTCAGGATACATTGACTGCCGCGTTCATGAAGGGGTTGAAACCAGGCGATTTCTTCCGTTCTCTGGTCAAAAAACCGTCCAAGAATTTTGCCGATCTTTTGGCACGAGCAGAAGGTTACATAAATATAGAGGAGGCTCTGGAGATGAGAAAAGGTGCGGAGAAAAGAGAGTCCAAAAGACTTCGACTCCAATTGTGGGCTGACGGGAGCGCGCCACCACGAGGATTCTGAACTTGATGTTCCAATAGAAGCACTCGAACACAAAGGTAATGCATATTTTTGAGGTTGATCTGCTTTTGTTACAGATTTTATCTGTTTGTTGGCTATAATGATTTCAGTGATAGGGTTACAAACCAATTGGTTTGAGATCTTTACTGATAATTTTTAAGCTACGTTTCCTTGTGATGTTTCATTCATCCATGGTTAGACTCCAGAAGCTCATTATCTGATAGACCATAGGCTGTTGATAGCAAACACCAAGGGATTGGATCTAAATCTTTTGTAGACATAGATTAGAATGACAAGAAACTCTACTTAATGATTCATTAAGATTAGTGTTAGAGGTACAAACAACTCGTGAGTCTCACTAGTTGAGCTTGAACTCGAACTTTAAAACGCTCGATACTCGTGAGGTCGGTATATTTAATAATAATTTTTATTTTTTACTACTAAACATATATATTATTATTATTATTATGTTATTAGAGTTCAAGCTCGAACTGATAGCTCACAATTGTTTAAGACTAACTTAAAATTTTGAGTTTAATCGAATTGAGCCAAACTCTAGCTTTACTTAATGATTCATTGAGATTAGTTCCAGAAGTATAAATAAGTCGAGTCAGCTTACCAATTTTGAGCTCGAATTCAACCTTGAGGTGCTTGATACACGTGAAGTCAGTACATAATCTAATATTGATTTTTTTTTTTATTACCAAGCATATATAATATTGTTGTTATTATTATTTTATTTGAGCTTGAGCTTGGGCTCACAACTCTTAGTTTTTCAAAGCTCACTAAAAAATTTGTATTTAATTGGGTTGAGCCAAGCTCTAACTTTCAAGATAAAAAATTTAGGCTTGTTGAGTTTGACCTCGAGCCTAATTTATATTGATGATGACCACATCGAGGGTAACATCATCTATATTTTGAACTTGGACTTGATTCGGCTTTGTTTGATTGGAAACTCCCAATTTATTTTCCAATTCCCAAAACTTAAATAAACAAACATTATACATTCTCCAACTCCACTCCAAAAATACAAAATTTATTCCCATCTGCACACCATTCCCCAAGGTATCATACATTTTTTCATCATTACAAATATACATACATATTATTACTGGGCAAAACCAAACACTTATTTTCAAAGCTTTCCAGCTCCATTAACCAACTCGCAGCTGAAATCCCAGAGTCTCTCGGCTAAATCTTCGTTTCTTGCAAATCTGCTCGGCTTGAACTCATTGCAGTCCCCAAAATACTTCCCCGATACACCTTTCAAGCTCGGGTGAAGTGCAACATAGCACGTTGTGGCTGCCCCCTGAAATCCGAAGTCAAAGCTAAAACTGTTAATTTGCCTCCCTTTTCATTCATTTTGGCATGAGAAAATGGTTAAAGACTGTGACCTGAGGGACGTTCTTCCATAGCAAAAGGGTTAAAAACTTCACAATCCCTGCATTGAAATCTTAATTAGCGCAATGAAATCTGGGCGAAGAGGAAAATGCAGCAGATATTCTATTGTACTGCTGTACTTACTCATTAGAAAACGAGAATATCTGAAGAGATTTGTCATTATCAGTCCTGGATGAACTGAGTTGGCTGTAATGTTAACTCCCTCGGCCTGCAAGCATACGGAGATTTAGAAGATGTTTGGATGAATTTATAAACTTTTCGAAACGTTTAGTAGTTATTTTGTAAGATTTTATAATGCGCTTAGTAAAATTTTTAATAAAAAACTTATGAACTCTTTAAATAAGATGTTAGGATTTTATAAATTTTGGAGTTCCTAAGGGCTTCTTTGGTTTCATTTCCATAAACCATTTTCACATTTTCTACCATTTAAGAAATGAAAACCATCATTTTTCACTTATTTTCACCTAAAATTTTTTTCATTTTCAAAACACATTTTTCAATAGCTTATATATTTTCTCTCAAAAATCTATATTTCTTCTTTCTTCATTTCATTATTTCTCTCTTTCTCTCTCCATTTATAACTTATTAAAACCAATATAATCATTACATTTTTAAATATTTCATGTAAACACATTTTCATTTTCACATCATATTATATAACTAATTTTCACCAAAATAGAAATGCTGAAAACTGAAACTGAAAATGAAAATGAAACCAAACATGCCCTAAGTTTTTCTTAAGTTGAGTAATTAATTGGCCAAGTGATGTCGTGTTCACACTTATATATATGAAGCTCAGTCGAGTGTTTAATTTGTCTAATTGCATCATGCTCATGCATATAAGTGTGAGGTTCGGGATATGAATTCTCACGAATCTGTAACGTGCGTGAGTCTGTACAAATATATATACATGAAGTTCGGAATTTAAATTCTAACGAGCTATTAGAGAAAGTATCAATAAAAAAAAAGAAATTCTTGAATTACTTTTAAAATATATATTAATAAACTTACTTAATGTTAACCAGGGTAATACGAAATTATTATTACTAACATCATATAAGTTTTAAAATCTTATTTTATTCAAATACTTAAAAATTAATATTTAAAATAATAACCAGTATCATATCTTAAAAATATATACAATTTTCTAAATAAATTTAACCAAACAAACATCCTCTCAATGTATGGAGCACATAACATTTTCTTGAATGAAGACACGACACTAAGGGTACCTGTAAGAGGCGAGAGAGCTCATTTGCGTGCAATATGTTAGCCAATTTTGATTGTCCATATGCTCTCTTGTCATCATAGCTGTCATTAAAATCAATTACCAGTGGAACAAATTCATGGATGACAGAAAATATTAGAGGATGGAATTCTTTATAAATGGGTTAGATTTTTAGTGAGCTATTTACCTGTCTTTGTCATTGATCTGTTCAAATCTGATCCCTTCTTCATAGGTGTGGAGATGTGCCACCGATGATAAATTCACAATTCTACCCTCGACCCCTGTAGATTTTGCTGTTTCTTTCATCTTGTCTAGGAGTAGGTTAGTCAAGTGGAAGTGACCTGCACAGCAAACCATCAAGAGCTAGCAAGCCTTAGGAGGAAGAAGTCAAGGAAATTTCACTAAAGGTTTAGGATATTGATCATATACATTATCTTTTGTCTATGGTTGATTTACGAGATAAGTATACGTCAAAGTCCCTATTGTAAGTACTTACATCATAATGAAACAAATCTATGCGTTTTTTATACTAATTTTATATTATTCAATCTGCCCATATCTCTATTTATTGACTGGTTTAATTTTTGAAAGACTTTCATGGAAAACTATCTTAATGACCCTAATCGTTCTTTTTTATTTCAAGTTTAAATTTAGCTCTCTACCCTATATCAAAAATATTCGATACATTCTTGATGAATACCATTAGGATGATTTCGTATTAGATATTAATCACGAATTTTGAGAAAACACTTAACTAAAAGAGAGGCACAAGTTTTAGCATTCATACCAAGGTGATTTGTGGCGAATTGCATCTCAATCCCATCTTTTGAGAGCTGGTAAGGACAGAACATGATGCCGGCATTGTTTCTGAAAACAGAAGTTGATTTATCCAAAGTAAGATACTATGGGAGAAGTTTCGACTGTGCGTAGGTTTGTGTGGAAGAGAGTAATTAACGTATTACATTAATATGTTGAGGGGAAGGTTAAGAGCAATGAAGTTATCAGCAAAGGATTTGATTGATTTGAGGGAAGCAAGGTCGAGTTTAAGGACATCAACTCGAGCACTTTTGTTGTCCTTCAGAATGAGTTCTTTGGCTTCATTTGCAGCTTCCATGTTTCTTGCCCCAATAATAACATGAGCATTTCTTAGGGCTAGCACTCTTGCTGTCTCCAAACCAATCCCACTTGCACCACCTACAAAAGTATGAGTTTTTACTTCAAATTGTTTGCCAAGATTGAAAATTATGCTTAGTTTTTATAGAAGAAAGCAAGGATGCATGGATTTATTTCTAACTATGGATGATGGTCTATCATATTGAGACATTGTTCAGTCAGGCATATGTGACAAAGTGTTTCATCCTTTTGCACAGACACACATATTAAGGGTTTTACATATACATGCAAATTAAGAGTTCGCTAGAATTCAAATTTTGAACTTCATATATACATGTGTGACGACGATGCCAGTAGGTCAATTAACCACTCGCCATATCCTTATAAAAAAATGACTTAGGGCCTGTTTGTTTTTGCTTTCTGAATCCAATTTTGTTTTATGCTAAAAATGAAAATAGAAAGCCATCAACTTATTTCCCATTTTCACTGACATTTTCATTCTTAAAATATTTTTCCAAACAAATTCTCACTCTCTCTCCATTTTCGCTTTTCATCACTTTTTATTTTTTTCTTATTATATTTACACAACTTTTAATATAAAAGCACTATATTTTTCAAATACAACTCGCTTTCAACCCTACATAATTATTATATTTTAAACAATACATCCAAGCAATATTTTTTATTTTCATCAGAAAATTAAAATGCCTCCAGAAAATTAATCCGAATAACCTGCTAACAAGTGAATAAAGGAAGCAGCGTATTAACTATTTTAAAATTCTCGACTTTTTTAAGTATTATGAGATTATTTTTAGAGATTCCAATTTTCCCATTAAGTAAAAAAGAAGTTATAACTCCAAATATCTCTATTTAGATTTTATGCCTACAAAATCCGTCTAAGTAAAATTTTTTGGAGTACATCAGACTACAGATAAAAACTTCATTTTATGCATCACAGATTTTCTACGGCCGAACTGACGTTATAGCATTCTTCTATTAAGACTGATGTAGAAATTTCAATCAAATATAGAGGCTTTGTTTGGCTATATTTTCGCAGAATAATTTTGTTTTGGAGAAACATAACTAAATATATTTCTATTTTTTCTCTTAAATGCACATTTTTTAATATATATATTATATATTATATATTTTATTATTAAAAAAATCACTTTATTTCATTTTTATCCTAAAAATTTAATAAAAAATATTAATTTGACTATTATAATAAAAAATATCTCACCTAAAATATAAATAAATATATTAAAAAATAATTTTTATATTTTTAATAATTTATTCTCCTAAAATATATAATAAATACATAATAAAATCAAACAAAAAACATAATCCAACGATACCAGAATTTCAGATATAAATCCATTTTAAGGCAATAGCTCTACCCCATTGGCCACTTCTGTCTACCGATCAAAAGGTAATAATATATTGATCAAAGGCTTGTTGAGGCCCCACAATTTTAATTTATTTATTCCTCTTCTGAAAATTGAAAAATTTTCTGCCATTAATGCAATTAAAGCAGACTGTGCTGTCACGGCGGTTCCAAGAACCGACCAACGCAACCACATCAACAACTGATAAAGACAGAAAAAGTGCAGAGAATTAATTATTTATTAACAGAAATATCACGAGATCGACTTGGACTGTCACAGATAAAGATGGTCTCCTCCTCCTCTTTTACTGAAAATAGCAAATATATTTTAATTTGGGAAATCTCATTTACATCCCCAATTTATTTACAGCCCGTTTGGTTTTGTTTTTCGATTTTATTTTTATTCTTATTAAAATATTTTTTTTAAATAAACTCTTACCCCTTCTCTCTCTCGTTCTTCATTTTTACATTTTATTTTCTTTTATTATCATTTACACGACTTTTAGTTCATTTATATTCAAATACAATTTATTTTAAACCCTACATAATTAATTATATTTTAAACAAAATATTTAAACAATATTTTATTTTAAAAAATATATTTATAACTAACTTTTCATTATTCATTTTCACTATAAAATGAAAATACTTTTAAAAAACAAATTCAAATGCCCCTGACATTATCTTGCCACGAGACATGTAAGTCAAATTTATATAATATTGATATCGATATATTTTCATCCGTAATTTATTTGAACATATATTCAAATAAACACAACATTTTATTTTAAAATATATTTTTTTTATCAAATTTTCAAAACAAAACCAACTATTACCTAAATCCAACCCAAAAAAGAGTAGATAAGAGTAAATTAAGAACAAGGGGCAAAGACTGTGGACAACTTAGAAGAAGAATCACACACACACACATACACACAACAGCCAAGTTTCCTATAATAATAACAATCTTGATATATAGACCAAAAAAAAAATCAATTTTCTAAAATAAAATAAAATTTCCACATATTAAATTCAAAATGCCATGCTAATAAAATTGTTCCATTGACTCCAAATTTCCCAAAAAACAAATAAAAAAATCAATTTACCGAAAACCACGATTTTCAACAAATATATAAATATGCTTCTAAAAAATAAATTAAATTAGATATTAAAAAAAAAGAAAGTCTTATTGTTCATATCTCTCTTGCACAAATGCTCTTGCCATCTCCCCAACCGTAGACATTCTTAAATGCGTTTGTCTGTGTGTGTTTTGTAAGAATGTGCTTAGGTCATAAAGAATTGATCAAAACCATATATTCCTCTCAAGGTACAATTGCATTGCAGGCAGCAGCAAACCCCAGTAACATCAATGTCTTTTTCCTTAAGCTGTTATGTCTCATAACAAAAGTACAATCAATAAATTTAAAATAAAAACAAATATAAAAATTAAAGTCATTTTTTTAAAAAATATTATAATTAATTCTCGTGTTATTCTGTGAGACTCGAATCTACAACGGACACGTTTGCATGAACAAAACCTTACAACCAAACTATCCATATGTATAAAACGATCGTATCCATGCATGAATTGCTAAAAATTCAATATATAAATCAGACGTTAATTTTTTCGTATGTGTTAATTGAATAAATAAAATCATAATGATTAAAACGAATATTTCGTATTCACATACGGCCACCCTGTTGTCCTCCATAACCTAAATAGCACAATTTTCTCTCATGAACTATTTATATTAATAATTACTTCGATTTGAGGTATGCGGAAAAACGATGCAGATCAATTCTAACGCATGTATATATATATATATATAAATTAAGTGTGTAATTAATTTAAGTACCTGTAATAATGGCAGTCAAATGGGTAGCATCAATCCCTTGAGTAACCTCTTCACCAGTTGAAGCTGATCCAAACCCACTCGGCCCTGCTATTCCCGTTATCAACCTAAACATATTTAACTTCTTTTATTTTCTTTTTTTTTTCTGGCTAATTAATTTAATTTTCTCTGCCCTGAAAATAAAATTCTCTGCAGAAAGAGAATTCTGAGGGATCTGCGATATATGACTTCTGTTTAACTTAGCCTATATTTATAATGGACAGGAGAAAAAAGAGACTTCAGAAAGGGAGAAATGAAAAAAGTTAAGGGCCCATTTGGTTTTATTTCTAGAGTCATTACCAATTTTTAGTTATTTTTAAAAGTTGAAAAGTTAGTTATAGATTTGAAATGAAAATGAAAATATATTTGGATGATTTGTTGAAAAGTAATAATTAAAATATATAGAATTTAAAAGATAGTTATTTTATATTTTTTTATATTTAAGAAGATTTATTTTTTAAAAATATATGTATATTTTATTAATTTTAAAACGATAGTTGATACTTTATGTCAAATAAAGTTTGAATTTGATTGATGTGATAATAGGATATAGGGTAAATTTAAAAAAAAATTGAAAATGAAAATAAGAATAGTTTGAATGAAAATAAAGAGAAAGAGATAGTTTTTAATTTTTATTTTCGGATAAAAATGAAAAGGGGTTGTGGAAATAAAGCCAAACAGGCTGTAAAGAATGCAGCAAAGGGATTGAAAAAGAAGGAAAAGTAGTTAGGGCCTGTTTGTTTTCATTTTCTGTTGAAAATAAAAGTAGAAAACTATCGACTTCTTTCCTATTTTCACAAATATTTTCATTCTCAAAATATTTTCCAAAACACACTATTACACAATCTCACTCCTTGTTCACTTTTCATTTTTTTAACTCACATTTGCATGACTTTTTATATAAAAATGCTATATTATCCAAATATAATTTATTTTCAACTCTACATAATTGTTATATTTTAAATAAAATCAAGAAATAATATGTCATTTTCAAATTCAAATTTTTAACTAACTTTTCACTATACATTTTCACCAGAAAATGAAAACACCTCTGAAAAAACCAAATCCAAACAGGCCCTTAATT
>JACGDI010004947.1:134064-147662 GCA_014898725.1 Jacaranda copaia | reverse complement strand
GGTGTAATTAATTAATCGCACCCAATTCTGTATCTCTTGAAATATTGAAAAATCATTCTTACCCTTTTTTCTTCATGTGCTAGATCGTCACCTGCAGTGCGAACGTCCAGAAAATTTGGAGCCTAAACACCCTCGGTGTTTCCCTCAGTCGCATCGACTACGCTCGCACACGCACCCATGCGCCACCGAGATGTTCTTTGTGCTCGAAGGAGAACTCGATGTCGGCTTCATCACCACCGCCAACGTCCTCATCTCCAAGTCCATCAAGAAGGGCAAGATCTTCGTTTTCCCTAAAGGGCTCGTCCACTTCCAGAAGAGCAACAGGAAGTGCCCCGCCACCATCATCTCTGCCTTCAACAGCCAGCTCCGGGGGCGCAATCCATTGTCGCCACCTTGTTTGCCGCTAAGCCGCTAGTGCTGGATTATGTTCCGACAAAGGTGTTTCAGGTTGAGACGAAGGAAATTGAGAAGACTAAGTCAAGTTTTCACCAAAAAAATAAATAAAACATTTTAACTGTTTTGAAAAATTAATTTTTACCCACAATATTAAAATAAAAAATACTATCATTAAGAATAAAATAAACCATATATATATATATTAACTAAAAAGCAAACACCAAATCTATTCATATCAACTTGCTCATAAAATTTCTTTATTTTTGACTGAGGGCAAATTTGTCAGTAAAAAAATAATAGCCGATAACAAATGCCTCATAACCTATTATGGTGGATTATAGTGATGTTTAATGGAATAGTCAATTTTTCATATCAGACATGATAATAAATAATTTAATCTCGCTTAATTAAGAGATATTACAATCACTATTATTATAAAAATTTCATATCAAACACACCCAATATAAATTGATAAAATATTTGAATATTATGAAAAAGATAAATTAATTGGGCCCTCTATAATCAAGTATATAAATTATATCTAACCTAAAATTTTATTCAAGGATTTTTTGTATTTATTTATATTGAATTCAATGGATACTTTAAGAGATAGTGGTAAATGAATTTTACTTCTATATTTTTATTTTGGATAATTGTTAAGAATACCACAATTTAAAATTGTAAATTGTATTCAACTCCATTTATATTATTGCCAATCCATTCCCAGTCACTTCACACTTAATACAAATTCTTTTGTAATATAGAATATAATATCTTGTTACATTTTTCATATACATTATATCTACGAGTAGGGGCATCTTAAATTGGAAATATACGAGATTAAATAATATATTAATTTATTTAATATTAACTATTAACTTTATAATTAATTGTTATTAGAATTTATCATAATTTCTGATTTTATGTTAGGTATGTAGATTAGTTAGGTAAGTAATAAAATTTGTCTTTGAATAAAATCTTCACCCTCCCATTGATTTGGGGATTTGTCTCTATTAATATTTAAAACCAAATATTACAATATAAATTTAAAAAAAAATAATTAAGGAAGTAAAATTGTGATGAGGGGATGATTACATAATTGCCCATTATAACTCTTACCATATATCAAATAAAAGATTAAACTAAATGAATGTCACTTATTCAAACTATTAGCATCAATCAAATGTGTCATAAGGTGAATGTTTATGTTATATACGTATAATGTTTTTATATTACAACAATCAAATCTTATATATATTCACTCGTCAAGTGGTATGTGGCATGCTGACATAAGTTTTTTAAATAATGTGGGAATTAGGAGTTTGAATTTTAATATACTTTTGATATGCGTATGTATAAATAAATAAATATATATATATTAAAAAAAACAAATCTTATATATCTAGTATTAATATAATATTACATATTTGCGTTACACAGTGGTTGCCTGCAGCGGTGAGCCACCTCTTCGATCGGACATCTCGACCCCTCCTCGTCTCCAAAGCGGAAGAGAAAACAAGAAAAAAATTTAAAAAATAATTCTCTCTCAGATTGCCTTGTCCTTTATTTCGTTCGTTTGCATCGCCAATTGTTCTTCCATATTGTCCAGATCCGATCCGTAACCCACATCCACCGACACCAGAGCGGATCCGAACCCGAACGGGCACTGTATGGCGGCCTCACGTCGTCTCCGGGAGCTCCAATCACAATCAGGCAACAAGATCTGCGTCGATTGCTCCCAAAAGAACCCCCAGTGGGCTTCCGTATCATATGGCGTATTCATGTGCCTGGAGTGCTCCGGCAAACACCGTGGACTCGGTGTCCACGTCTCTTTCGTCCGATCCGTGACTATGGACTCATGGTCCGAGATTCAGCTCAAGAAAATGGAGCTCGGTGGTAATGAAAAATTCAATAATTTTATTTCCCAATACGGAGTCCCTAAGGAAACCGACATTGTCGTGAAATACAATACGAAAGCCGCATGCGTTTATCGTGATCGCATCCAGGCGCTTGCCGAAGGCAAACCCTGGCGCGATCCCCCGGTTGTAAAAGAAAACTTGAAATCGAATAATAATATTGGGAATAGTTATAGTAGTCATAATAGTAAGCCCCCGTTGGGTGGGGGAGGTGGTGGTGGTAGGAGTGGTAATTTTGGGAATGATGCGGGGTGGGATAGTTGGGATAGTTACGATGATGGAGGGTATAGTGGAAGTAATAATATGAGGAGGAATAATACGGTGGGGGATTTTAGGAGCTCCGGGAGTGGGGGCAGTTTGCCATCCCGGTCGAAGTCTACAGAGGATATTTATTCGCGGGCACAGTTGGAGGCATCAGCGGCAAATAAGGACAGTTTTTTTGCACGGAAGATAGCTGAAAATGAGTCCAGGCCGGAAGGGATTCCTCCTTCGCAAGGTGGCAAGTATGTTGGATTTGGATCCAGCGCAGCACCTGCACCAAGGAAGAATTCCGATGGGGATGTTCTCTCGGTAGTCACTCAGGTGGTGTTGTGAGCATTTTCATGTTTATATATGCTGTTTTAATCGTGGTATTGATGTGTATGTAATAGCTTATTTCATTTTGCATGTGCAGGGATTTAGCATGTTATCTATGGCAGCTGCATCTGCGGCTCATTCAGCTGCAAATGTTGTTCAAGCTGGAACTAAGGATATCTCTTCTAAGGTAGTTTGGTTTTCGTTTTCCTGTATTTTGATAGAAACATTATGTTATAGGAAATAGCCAATGTAATTTTAATGTAGTAAGGGTAAAGCTGGTGATTTGTTTCTGCATTTTATGTTTTTTATGTTGTTATCATGAACTGTGTGTTATACTTCTTCATGGCATATGCATTGTTTTCTAAGACTGTAACCTGCATCATTAAACATGTCTAGCTGACTTAAATGCTTAGGAATTAGTCGAATTCATAGTAGCTGAAGCACATGTAGCTTTTACATCCTGCAATTTAGTTGTTGCTTGCTTCTCAATTTTCTTAATTCAACATCAGGATACCACCCCAATAACAACCTCTCTGAGTTGTAGCCTAGCAGCATCTCTGACTCTCTGTTTGAACGCATAGGGAAAAGAATTCCATTGGAAGTATCTTATATATGTAGCAAAGGTCCTGGTTGGAGAGATGGAGCAAGCAGTTGTGTGTAGCGAATATCTATCATTAATGGTTCAATTCTTAATCCGTATAGAACAAAAAAGATCTCATAGTGTGGTGTTGGATCAACTCCTTCTCTTCTTGATAGCACAGGAAAGTTCTAGTAGCAGTTTGAGCTTTGGTGGGTTATGTCTATTCGAAACTCCTGTTATGAATAAAGGAATCTTTAAAGGATGACAGCATATAAGAAAGAAATCCGGAAATTTTTTATTGAATCGTAACACATAGCAAATCTATATTTCCTCGAGATATTATTTCTTTTGCTTTGCTCCAATTTTGACTATATAATACGACAGAAGTGAAATAAGATGCACATTAAACTCTCTTTTACAGGTAAGAGAAGGGGGCTACGATTACAAGGTGAATGAAACTGTCAGTGTTGTAACTGCAAAGACATCAGAGATTGGGCAAAAGACATGGGGGCTTATGAAAGGGGTAATGGCTATGGCCTCTCAAAAGGTTGAGGAGTTTACAAAAGAAGGCTCTAGCTGGCAGCGGAATGAAAGTGACAGTGATGGTTATTATCAGGAGTTCGGACAGGAGTCAAAAGGATGGAATTCTTCGACTGGAGTGCAATCCTTATCCAGTCGACAGTTTAACTCTGTTAGTTCTGGTTCATGGGATGATTGGGATACCAAAGACAGCCAGACAGAAAAGTCATCAAAGGGGATGGCATCTCAGAATGGGGACAGCTGGGCAGGATGGGATGATGCTAAAGAAGATGGATATGATAAATTTTATCAGAGTGCACCTCACAAGAAGTCAGTGGGTTATAATGGAAACTCAGATGCGAAGTGGACTGAGGGTGGGTTTCTTTGAGATTAGCATACCTCATTCTCTATGCTTCTATCCCTTTTTTCCCCTTCCAGTTTTCCTAATAGAAAAACCCACAATGATGGGTTCGTGTGATGCAAATGATCTATAATGTAAGATTTCTTGTAGTGGACCTCCACAACACCCAGGAAACCATAAGGACTGCTTGTTTGTGTTGTGAGGGCCCCTTTCTTTTTCCCCCTTCAAAATTTAATGTTAGCCTTCTTTCAGATTTGCAGTTACTACATTGCTCTTTGTTGTTTTATTATCTTTGCTTTCATTGTGATTACACAAACTATAGTGGAATCTATACATCCTGCTTCTTTGCTTGTCATAGTTTTTTATTGGCTACATGTCATTGTGATTTAGAATCCAAATGTAGCTGTTCCTTCTTCTGTTTCTTCTATAAATCTGATTGAATGGTTTGTTTCTGTTATGGATATTATGGCTTGTTTCTGGTTTTGGATGTCCTGATAGTTTTCTTTCTCTGGAAATTTTTATTTATTTGAGTGATTGGTGGGTTGTCAATCTTTCATTTCTGCTGCATATGGAATTATTTCTTTAGGTTCTGTGGTTCTATAAAGAATTATTGTGATTTTTACGGGGAGCTCAGTTGAATTAGGGTGGTGTATGTAGAACTAATATGTGAATTTCTTTCTTCTGGTTAATTGGAAAAATAACCTATTCATAAGTATATAGTATTTGCTAATGATTAAAGCCGGAATTGTTAGATTGTTCCATGTGCCATAATTCAAGTAATACAAATGGTTAGTTCATTAATATAGAAGAGTCTTGCACTAAACAATATTAGTGGGATAGTTATAGCCACTTCTGATATATATTTGAATGGCAACAATCTTTGTCCTTATGGTTTCTGTTGGGGCATATTAAGCTATTTCGTGGTCATTGTGATTGTGCTTGCTCCCAGACTACTAGGACAAAAGTAAGAAACATTATTTTGAGAATGATTACAGTATTTTGCATTGCATGTGATATGCCTATACACTAGAATCCCTGGACATTATTCATTATGTATTTTCATTGATGTATGCGAACATGGGTTTCTGTATTTTGCATCACAAGGCCATCATGCATTTATGAACCGAACTGTCCTTTTGCTGATGCATTTTAGGCCAGGGTTCTGGCTGTTGTGAGCAGAATCATGTTGCTGTATGACAAGAACAGAACTGTTGATTCCATGTTGTGAGGAGGCTAAAAGGCCTCCGATCAATCCCAGCTCTCTGTGCTCAACCTGATGATTATCCACCTCCGCGGCTATTGCTCGTGGAAACCTGCCTTTTCCTACCACTATGAGTTCGAATTCTCTGCTCTGAGCAATTGCCAACAGCTCTTTAACTATATTGTTTGCTTCTTTCTCAACCACCCTTACAATACCATCCCACTTTTGTGTGAACTCTGCTAGAGTAGTCTCATCCTGCTTGCGCTCCTGTTTCATTTGTGCATGGTAGCATTTATATTATTTCTGATAGATGTTAATAACTATTAGTATAAATAGGGGGCAGAGATGCAAATAGGAAAGAATGGTCAACTATACCTGTTCCTCTCTGTGAATCTGCTCATCAGTTACTTGTAATGATGATTGGTGTAGTTTGATCTCACCTTCTGGTCCAGCAGCTATTAAAAACCTTATCACAGTAATCCTCATCCCTGGACGATACGCCATCCGGCTGCCCAACTGCAAAGCTTCCTGGCTGTCCGGTCCACCTAGAAAAGGTATGCATACTCTCTTTATAGAATCATCCCCATTGCTAGAACCTGTACCTAGCCTGAGTCCAAACCCACGGTCTACGAGCACAGCCACGGAGCATGGTGCATTTGTTAGCACCCTCTCATTGACTCCTCTCCAACCCTGGCCTAGATTAATCTCTATATCCTGATCATCTTCCCTCTTCCACTGTTTGTAGAAAGGCAAGATGATCACTGCTGCCCCTTTCTTTTCTGCTACATGGCATATATCCTCATGCATTATGGAAAGTATGGAGATTGAGGTGGCCGGCCGAACTTTGACATGGCCTCGCATATGATATGCTTCAAATGCGGCCGCTACCTGTTGGTTGAACTCACCTTGACAGAACGGGGCAATGCAGGGGAACCCCTTTTTTCTGGTTCGTTGGACCATGACTATCGATGAAGATCGATCAGTCAGTTCAACCAGCCGCATAACGTAAACTTTCGTTAGGGATGCTTTTGTCGACCTATATGAATCGATGAGGCTTATGAGAGAGGGCAACTCTCCCGGTTCCCTTATGCATGCTAGAACCTGAAGGTCGTCTTCTGACCCTTTAGCCTTCGACGATGATGAGTGTTCCTGGAAATTGCGCTTTGGCTTGTAGATGGCCGTTACTATAGGAGTTGTTATGAAGGTGGTGAAGAGTGCCATCATTACCAAAATTGTAAACATTTCGTCGTCAAGAACCTGAATTGAAATAAGATTAGACATCATATATATATTTTAAAATTTATAAATATATATATTTAAAACAAAAAGGTACATAACTTTACGTTCTGGATTGATTATTAGCAGTTGTTTAGCCCCATTTGCTGGGAAAAGTGATATAGGAATGGAAGTGGATCCCCCTTTCCACCAGCATCTTTAGCTTTTTATGAGTGGAACTTTTAGAAGGACCAAATTCTGGCAGCTGTGACCAGTCTACATTCTACGCTTCAACTTTTTAATTATGGCCTATCATCATTCCATTGCTCTTAGGATTGGTACATAGGAATGGAATTAAGTGAGAATGGAATTATTTGAGGAATGGAATGAAATTGGGATTGGAAAGATATTGATATAATTTATTCTATAATTGGCATATAAAAGGAATGGAATCACCATGTTGTTCTTGATTCCATTCAAATGGTTGATAAATAGGAATAATGAGTATGAATGAAATAAATTTTTTAAACGATCAAATTACCCTTTTATAAAAAAATATTAAAATAAAAGTACTTATTAGTAAAATATTTTTATATTACAGTTGATATTTTTTTTAACAAGTCTATAATTATATAGTTTTAATATTACTTTTAATGTTATTTGAATTACATCAGTAAATATATGTATTTTATATATTATCAATAAGTTATATATATTTACACACAAAAAAAAGTATAAACACAATTCCTATAAACTTACAATTTAGCAAGTTTTTTTGATTTTTTTTGATATTATATAATTAAAAAAATTATAAAATACTTTATAATTAGGGTGCTTAATTTTTTTGTGATAAAATTAGAATGATTTATTGTATTTTTTTATAAATTTAATTTGAAGAGTTGTTGATTTAATGGACAACTCTTCATTTATTAGTTTTTTATATATATATTTTAATCATTCAAAAATATGTGGATATAAATAATATTTTAAACTATATATATTTTGTAAGCATGGATCAAGTCGATGATACTTCTTTTTTTTATTATAATAAAAATTGAGATATGCATAATTATTCTTATTTCTATTATTTATTATTTTTACTTTTATAATAATTTAATAATTTTTATAATATTACTAAAAAAATATATGAATAAAATATATAAGCAAATAAAAACACGTTGCAATCAAAAAAGTTGGGATATAGTATCAAATGTTTACAAAGTGAAGATTTCTTTTCTTAACTATAAAAATATTTTGTTAAATTTTGAAGTATAATTTTGTTAATATATATATATGTTTATTTTTTATGGATTGGGAATAGCTAAATCCATAGGATGGAGAGGAAATAGCTAAACCTATCCTTTTAGGAATGAAAATTCCGACGAAAATGGGCATTTCTATTTCTAAATTATACTAATCATAGGTTTAGAAATAGACATGGAAATACTCATTTCATTTCCACATCTTTCTTGTATATCAATCATAATATTTATGTTACTTATTACTTTACTAATAATTTTTCCTTTAATTCCAATTTCACAACCCAAATGATAAAATTTCAAAAAGTAATATTCACTTTCTTTTAGGACGTTTATAAGACTTTCATTTTTAAAATAATTTTCGTCAAAACTATCATTTTAATTTAAATAATAAAAGGATATAATTAACTTTATATCATCAGTTTTTAAAGGAATAATATCAAAGTACGTAGAAATTTATGGGTTTTTTTTTTCTTTTAAAAATTTTTTATATAATATTTTATCCATAATTTAAATATTACCTTGTTCTCTCTGCCAATGTTGAGCACAATGAGCTCCACCAGCCCTTTGGTATTCATCAACACACCAAGCGCCAACGATTCCCTCACTGGTATCGTACACATCAGCGCCACCGTAAACGTCCCCAAAATTTTTCCTGCGCAGGCGGTGGATATAACGATCACGAGAAGCCCCCACGCCTCCCCGCCGCGTATTTTAGATACATCTGTCTTCAATCCTGTTGAAGCAAAGTAAAGCGGCAGAAGAAGTCCCGCAACAAAGTCCTCTATACTCTTTATCAATTTCACCGCAAATCCTCCGTTTTTCGGAATGATTATTCCGAATATGAATGCCCCAAAGATCGCGTGGATTCCGATCATATCAGTCATGAATCCCGATAACATGACGCCTGCGAGGGTTAAAATTATGCAAGATCCTTCGTCGTTTCCGTCGGATGAGTATTTTCGAGCCAGGTAATTCATTCCGGGCCGGATGATGAAAAATAAGAAGGCGGTAAACCCCAGGCCAGAAAGGAGGATCCAGACCGAAGTCAATGCGGTGCCTTTTGCCCCGCCGGCCACCGCCACGGCTAAGGCTAACAGTACCCACGCAACCACGTCGTTGAGGGCGGCGGCGGCCATGGCAGTTTCCCCCACGCCTGTCGTGAGGAGCTTGAGCTCTGCTAGGATGCGGGCGAGCACAGGGAACGCTGTGATGGAGAGAGAAATGCCGATGAACAAGACGTTGGGGAGGGAACCTGTTTGCAGCGGCTGCGATTTCAGAGCTTTCCGGCAAAGGAAAGCGAGCCCGATTCCGAACAGGAACGGAAGGGAAATCCCGGCAAATGCTATGCCGACAGCCTTTTTACCGCTTCTGCGAATTGAATTCAAATCGAGCTCGAGGCCCACGAGGAAGAGGTAGAAGAGAAGGCCCATACTCGCCGCCGATTCAAGAATTGGAGTGCTCCATGATGGGAACACCCAGCCCAGAAAGTGTTTGCTTCGGCCCAAAGCTGATGGCCCAAGTATGATTCCACCCTGTTGAGGACATGATTTTGTCGGGTTTATATATATATATATATATATATATATATATAATTGAAATTACTAATAAAAGTTAAAAGAGTCAAATGGATGAAACATACAACTATCTCAGCGACGACCATGGGTTGCCGTAGGGGCCTGAGGAAGAAGGCGACGACCCGACTTGTAAGAACAACTAGGATGGTTTGAATTATCAGCAAGGGAAAAGCATATTGAAGTGGGTTCTCTCCTTGCCATAAACCATCGGATGAGGTTTTGATGGCAGAATGGTTGAAAGCCATGAGTGTCAAACAGATTTACTTAGCCAAAAAAACTACTCTTTTTCTCTCGTTTTGATTGTGGCTGTATGTCAAGTTTGAGAGGGATTTGGAATAATATATAAAGAGGAGGAGGAGTTGTAAGTGGAGAATTTAGTTAGCTTAGATTCTTTAGTGCTTGGGTTGATTGGTGCATGTCCCAATTAATATGTTAAACGTTCCGAATATGATGAAAATTGTGTATCTGATCCGTTTAATATTTATTTATATTCCTATTTTCACCAGAAAAAGTACATATTTTCTTTTTAAAATCCTTTCTAAACCTACATTATCATCTTATTACACAGCAATTAAATTCAATTTTGATTTAGCATAAAGTAACTATTATTATTTTTAAATTAATAAAATATACATGTATTTTTAAAAAATAAATCTTTTTAAATATAAAAAATATAAATTAACCTACTTTTCGATCCTATAACCTGTCTAATCACTACTTTCTAGCATTTTATCCAAATATATCTTAATTTCTATTTTTATTTCATAGCTAATTTTCTAACTTTTAGAAATGGTTGGAAATGAAAATGACATTTAGAAATAAAACCAAATGGGCCAATTGAGTTTATTCTACTTGGGGTGGGTTTTGAATTTTAATACTTGCTCAAAATCTTAACCTAATAAAATATTGCATATATGTTTTTAATTTACTATATATATATATAATTATTTACTTTATATATAAAAGAGGTATATATTACATAATATTATTACAACTAAAATAATAAAAAAACTAATAAATAGTTTATACTATCAATATGTATAAAAGAAATAAATATGCTTGAAATTTTTAATTGTTCTAAAATTAATATATACACCTATAAATTGTATACTGCCAAGTCGTCTGTGATCTAGTAGCATAAACTCCCACATAATAAAGGAGGTCAGGAGTTCGAGTTCAAATAGACTCCTAATGTATGTGCGTGCGTGCGTGGATATATATGAAAAAAATTGTATACAATTAGTTGTTTGTAATAACTTTGTTCTATAGCATTTAAAAAGAAGTTGTGATTGTTTTTTAAAGTGATTTAGTAGGTTTAACTGCCCAACTTAATGGATCCAACCCGAAGTTTATAAAAACTTAAAAGTCTACCTCAAATACAACCCGTTGAATTTCTACGTAGATGTTGTCATTTTAATTCTAGTGGAGTGCATAATTCAAGTGTCCTGTGATGATCAATCCCACCCATGGCTGCCTTTTTAAAATTTGAGTGGAGATTGTGGGAGTTAAGTGCATGTTTTATAATTCGTTTAGGAGCATGTTATTTACCTCTTGCGGTATGTGAAATGATGGTGCAATGTAACGTGGTGAGTCGTTGAATGGTTTTTGGTTTAGTGACATTGGTTTTATATATAAAGTGTGAGATCGAAAATATAAATTTAGTAAATTATTTGGTATGTATATGTATTTAAAAAAAATGTGGTGAGCCTGATGATTATGATTAAGTTTTGAATATTTTTTTTAAATTTGAGGGGAGTTTGTCGGTATTGATCAATATGGTGAACAGATTGAATCCGTAGTAAATAAAATAAAAATGAAAGATTATTTTTAGTTTTGGGTTTTTTGCGCATAGAGGTGATGAGATTAAAAGTCATTTATAGTGAAAAAGATAGTGTTTGGGCTAACTCAACTAGAGAGGTCAAATGATCCAATTGTTATATCTGTCGGAGTTTGAGATCTGTAACAACAACATACGTTAAACTAGTCGAGGTGTCCCCGATGAAGGCACTTTGACGCTCAAGTTAGTTCTGATCGAAGAGGATAATCGAGTAGAGTATTAAGAGCTTATGGTGTATATAGCATTACCTGGAGCGTGGCTAGTTATGATGCATTTATAGCTTTCTCTTGGTGTGTAATATGTCCAAAATGCCCCTATCAGGTATAGTGGGCTTTAATCCTTGCAAGAGGGTTAATAATCATTTCAGATCCCCATACTATTTCGGTGGCATCATCTTCTGCTTTTCGGGGTGAATAGTACTCCAGATAGACACCTCTCTGTCAAAAATGATGGCATAATTGGTGGCAGAGACTGTATCAGCTACCACACTCAATTAATGCGAAGGCATGCTACTTGTCAGACTATTAAATGCAGCGAAGGTATGAGTTAGCACGAGCATGAGCGCTCTGGTCGATCATAGTCGAACAGATGGGGCAGTTGACCAAAGAGATGGTTGAATAAGCTGAAAGGTTGGAAGCCTTCTATCGAATGTGATCAAGTACAACATACTCGATCGGACGGTTGTCGTCAACTGGTCTAGCTCATCTGGACTCAAAACTAATGTTGGATGGTACATGCTAAGTAGGTCTACTATGGACCTGTTGGGCTATTCCCTGCCAAGAGGTTTTTTTCCTTTTTTTTTGTAGTTATTTAGAAAACTAAATAGACATGCACAACTAGAATACAGAACCCGTTATTTATTTATTTATTTCATCTGAAGCTATAAGCTTTCATTTCAATGTCGGCTCAATAAATGTGTACTCAAAAGTAAGAAAAGAAAAGGGAATTTTTTTTCTTTAAAAAAAAAAAACTTGCTAGATCATAATACAATTTTCCCATTTTCTTGACTTTTCTTTGCTAATAAACTATTGCTCACAATGTCTTTTTCTAAGTACATATTCACACTAAGATTCTATTAAGGTTCAAATCTCAAACTTTATATTTACATGCTTCATGATAATATTAGTGAACCAACTAATCAATGTACTAGCAACTCCCTTTTATACATAATTTAGATAGAAATTTCGTCTCGTCTTTGAATAAATGCTAATAATCATTTCTACGCACTCCCTTTCACTTCACTAGATAGAGAGTTCAATAAAAAAGTACTAGTGCAAGTCTATTAGACAACCACTCATCCACAGTTACATGCAACGTTTCAATCAATAACTCCAACTCCCTTTACTACAAAAATCCATTTCACACCACACTTGATATTTGCTCATCGCCTCTCTTAGTGCTATCATCATCACCCTTCACTCTACGGATCTCTGAAACAGACAGCTCTTCCATGTGTTGTTGAACCACTAGCACAGAGGACACAATGCCGTGGTCCGATGAGGCTAACACGGCCCCGATTAGGCCAAGCTCCGGGTACTCAGTCGGGCGGTCTGTTAGGGCTGCCGCCGCTGTGGAGGGGTGCTGGCCTTTGCCCACAACTATTAAGTCGTAGTTTCCACTTCTGCCGATTGCCAAAACTTCATCTACTATGTTGGCAACCAATTTCTCTTTGAACTCCACTCTGCCTTCCCATCTCTTCTTGAATTCTGTCAGTGCTCCCTCATCATGTTCCTAATAAAATAATTCTCAATCAATTTGATGTATATTATACTGAAAAAGTCCAGAATACTCTTAGAAATGGTTAAATCACTAAACACTCAACTAAATTCGTGTTTTTTTATATAGGTTGGGGTTCTACACAACTTAATCCAATTCGAATTCGATTCAAAGTCTCAGTCGTTTGACGGAGACATGTGGAGATATATTGGACTGCCATCTAAAATGAATTGTAGTGGGCTAACAGAAAACTGTGAAAATGTTTCTTCATAGTAAAATTATTTTAGAAAAACATAATCAAACATATCTATATTTTTCCTTCAAAACACATATTTTTCAATATATATTATATATACACATAATATATATTTTATTATTATAATATTAAAAAATTATTAAATTTTATTTTCACTCAAAAAACCCAAATAAAAAGTATTGATTTGAC
>JACGDI010004947.1:121093-133489 GCA_014898725.1 Jacaranda copaia | reverse complement strand
ATTTTATTATTATAATATTAAAAAATTATTAAATTTTATTTTCACTCGAAAAACTCAAATAAAAAGTATTGATTTGACTGCTACAGTAAAAAGATATTTTCCCAAAAAAATAAATAAACATACCAAAAAAAATAACTTTTAAATTCTTCAATAATTTATCCTTTCAAAATACATAATAAAATCACACAAAAAAATATAACCAAACATTCTCTATATATAAATCCAATTATTAGTCTCAAACAATCAATTAAAAGAAATCATGTTTGGCCTCGAGCGCTCCTATTTGTAGAGTCTCTTGTATTCTTATCATCTAGCTATTTATTTGACTCTTCCATGCTAAATGAATACCTACCTAACAGAATTGACTGAACAAGTTTCACCGAATGTTCATCTACTATTCAACCTATCGGTAGTAGAAAATGTTTTCAAAATCAGATCCGATAGAAAATCGACAATGTTATTGGTTAGATCTATTAAATCATTGATTCAACTAATATAACATCATAAAAACGTAATAATTATATTTAATTTTATAAATATATATATATATAATATTTTAATATTAATAAAAAATAAAACTTCCAATAATACAGAAAGAATATTATTTGAAAAAATTTCAATTCTTACTCATTTTAAAGTGCATTCCTTAAAAAAAATACTATTTCACAATTAGTCCATTATAAATAAATTAAAAAAATATTTTTTATTAATTTAAATAATTGTTTGTTACATGCTTTAACTCTTAAGTAAAAATAAATTTTTCTATACTAAATATTCAACATAATCTAAGAAAAATTAAATACAATGAAATAACAAATTAAATATAAATATCAACATATAACTACTATTTTATTAAATTTTTAAAAAATAATTTATATTTAAAAAAATTATATATCCAAAATCTTTAATAATCATTTTCAATTCAAAATTTCTTTTTTTTCACATTTTTTATTTTTTCAAAAATTAATTTTTAAATTTTTAAAAAAATAAAAAAATAAGTGAATTAGTAGTTAATCAATCGAATCACCTCAGATTGAATCAATTTTTAATCGATTCAAAAGGTATTGATTTTTAAGTTTTAATAAGACCGAATTAACCTTTGATTATTGATCCGGTTGATCGATCCGGTCCAATTTTCAAAATATTAGTTATAGGCCTAAATTTTCTGACGTCATTTGTCCTGCGTCACAATTCTTTGTCAGGTGAACAACATTGATGTAATTGTAATAGTGAGAAATTGAAGGGAAGTCTTTATCCTTTACCTTCTTATCAGCAGGATTTGGGTGGGTAAATGTAATTACTGCCACCTTCACCGCTGGGTGCTCCGCGATCCTACCGCCCAACTCCAGCGCCTCCCTATCATCTGGCCCGCCTATGAAAATCACACACACGTTCTGCACTGCCGTGGAGGTGGTACTGGACCCCGGCGTCATCTGGGCCTCACTGCCGTATCCACGGTCCACCAGGACTGCCACCGAGCACGGCGCCTCTTTCAAAACTCTCTGATTCACTCCTCTCCACCCGTGCCCCACACTCTCTACATTATCCTCGCCGCCGTTGATCTTCCTCCACTGCTTGTGAAATGGAAGCACGATCATCGCCACCATCTTCTCATCCGCCACGTGGCAGATATCCTCGTGCATTGTCGCCAATGGTGATATAGCTGTTGTGGGGCGGACGCTAACCCGCCCATGTTGGCTGTAAGCCTGCGAGTTCAGAGAATTTAACCTCTACATTTTAGACCCAATAAATAGAAAAACCCATGGGGAACAGATCCAAATTAAGTTGGTATTGGAAATTTTAATTACAGCTAAATAATAATAATAATTTGCACTTAATTATATGAGATTGAATAATTGGGTGACCTGGAAAGCAACGGCGACTCCGTCGTGCAGCTGGGCGCCGCAGCGGAGGCGATTGATGAGAGGGAAGCCATTTTTCCTCAACCGCTGGACCATTGTAATTGAGGAAGACCGCTCGGTGAGTTCAACCAGGTGCATAACATAGAGTTTGAGGCGGGAGGGTTTGACGGTGGAGCGAGTTGACTCAATGAGGTTGAGGAGTGAGGGAATGTTGCCGGGGCCATAGACGCAGCCGAGAACTCGGAGTTCTTTAGAGAAGCTGGCGGAAATGGACTGGACGCGGCGGTTCCGAGATGCGGAGAAGCCACGGGCGGGTTTGTAGATGGCCATGACAGTTGGAGTTGTGAGGAAGGTGGTGAAGAGTGCCATTAAGACTAGTATTGCAAAGGCTTCGTCATTTAAGACCTGCTCTCAATTATATATTGAACAAGGAAAATATATTTACAATTAAGCCATGCTTCCTTCAATTTAATTGAGAAATTTTTTATTTATCCATAACATACTCTATTTAATTACAAGGGAATATTTTAATTGCTTGTATCTTTTATTTATTAATTAATTTATTTATATATGAAAATGCACATTAAAAATTCGTTGAAGTTCAAACTCACTCTACACCTAATCATACCTATAAATGTACAATTTGAGTACCTTATTTTACTTATTTATTTATATTTTCTTTTCATTTCTCAATATTCAAGGAAGTATGATCATGGGGATTGCATCACTTTATTTGGAAAAAAATATTTAAAATAATAATTAAAAAATGATAAGTTAGATATAAAGAAAAAAAATATAATTAAAGAAAAATAAATGTATGGAGAAAAACAGAAAAAATGAAAAAGACAAAAAAAATTGTTCAAAAAAGATTAATTTAGCTAATAAGTTGAAAAATAGTCAAATAATTGTTGCCCTAGCATCCTTATACTTTATAAATAGTAGGGGTGAAATTATCATGCAATTCTTTTCTCATTTCTCCATTCTATTATATTTTCTCTTCCTCTTTCTAATTTTCAATTTCTTTTTTCTTTTCCTCTTCTAGGATAAGTAATAACTACTATTTTCATGTTATTTATAAAAATGAAAAATAAAAAAAGAAGAAGAAGAAGAAACTATATACTACAAAGCACCCAAGTAGGAAAAAACAATGAAATTACTAATTACATCGTTAAGGTTAGTTTGATTGGATTTTTAAGTTATCTCACGATTATTTGGCATGTGATAATTTATATAATTTTTTATTAATGTGGTATAATTTGGTTAGTATAATAAATAAACACATAGGGCAAATTTGATTGGAGGGATTACATAGAATTAGTGAAAATAATCTTTTTCAATCAAATATTTAATTTGAGAGATTATATACACACATGCCCGTGATTTATCATTGGACCGTATGTTTGAACTTAACATTTGATATAATTTATCCCACCCCCATATATTATCCCGCCCTCTCATGAGATAATTTATTATAGGATAATTTTAAAATCTAATCCAACATGCCCTGGGGGAGGGGGGGGACAACAATTTATTATGAAAGTTGTATATATAAATAGAAACTTTTAATATTTATATGAATTTAAGTGTTTATTATCATTTTAATTAAATAAATAATAAAATAAAATAAAATGAAAGTACCATATTCCACCCAATCATTCCAATTATATCAGCCCTAAGTGCGCCCTATATAGACAAAAGCATGGTGGAGGCCTGAGTTGAAAGGAGGCTTAGTTGTCCACAAATAAGAAGAAAAAGATAAAGAAAAAGTGGGATTAGTAAATGGGGCTTTATCAATCTCTGACAGTGTTTTCTTTACATGAAAAGGATTGATATTATGTCTTGAATTTGCTGAATCACCTTTAGTTTAATGGGATTAATTTTTTTATATAAAGTATGAGGTTAAAATTTTAAATTAAATAAAATTTTTAATATATATATATATAAATAAAATAATTATAAACTTAAATTCTATAAGAAATAATTGGTAACCAGTCATATTTTTTTTAAAAAAAAATACTTTAAAATCGGGATAATGCAAGAAAAAAGTATGTTTGGGAAAGTAAGCATTCAATTAAAGTGCAACTTTAAATATAAGCATTCAAAAATTTGCAATTTGATTTAGATAATAATATTATTATTATTTAAATTGCAATATTAATTAAAAATAATTGAAAATTATATATTAATTTCATTGATAACATATAATAATAATAATCTCATTTGAATCCCTAAATTGAACATTATCTTTTGTGGGTTGGCCCCCTCCAAAATTATGGATGCGTAGGACAACAAACACCTCAAAGACATGATAATTTTTTACACGTCATTCTTTAAGTCCTAAATCTCATTCGTCATCATGCATATACTATGTGATAATATCTTTATTTTTTAATTGAATGTGATCATATTTAATTTTATTTTGAAATATTTTAAGAAATTTTATCATAATTGGCTACGTGAATATATATATATATATATATATATATTTCTAATATTCTTACTAAAATTTGTTCCTTAATGGCCCGTTTGATTTTATTTTCCGGTGGTATTTTCATTTTCCAGTGAAAAGAAATAGTAAAAAGTTAGTTACAAGAATATTTTTAAAAATAAAATGTTGTTTGAATATTTTGTTTAAAATATAATGATTATGTAGTATTGAAAATGAGTTGTATTTTAAAAAAGCAGTGTTTTTATAGTAAAAGTTATGCAAATGTTAGTCGGAGAAAATAAAAAATGATAAAAAGTAAAAATGGAGAGATATTGTAACAGACCGTTTGTTTTCATTTCCAAGCCATATTTTTATTTTCATGTGGGAATGAAAATTGAAAACAAACACTTTCTAATAATTTTTGTTTAGAAAAAGTACACATTTTATTTTCAAAACTCTTTCTAAATCTACCATATCATCTTATTACACATAGATCAAATTCAAATTTAATTTGATATAAAGTACCAATTATTATTTTTAAATTAATAAAATATGCATATATTTTAAAAAAATAAATCTTTTTAAACATAAAAATATAAATTAACCTATTTTTCAATTATGTAACCTATTTTAATCATTACTTTCCAATATTTCATCCAAATACATCTTAATTTTTATTTCCATTTCATAAAACTCTCCAACTTTTAGAAACAGTTGGAAATAGAAATGGCCTTTGAAAAAAAAATCAATGAACTGTAAGAGTTTGTTTGGAAGAATATTTTGAGAATAAAAATATCTATAAAAATGATAAAAAAAGTTGACAATTTTTTGTTTCTATTTTCAAAAAAAATAAAAAGGACTTCTGAAAATTAAAAAAAAAACAAACAAACAAACAAACGGGCACTAAACTATACAAATTAAATATAATACATGGAAATGATAAGATTTAAAGTTAGGATTCATGTCCCGTCAAAGATAGGGTGTAATTTGAATTGACACCAACTTGAAAGAAATTTTAAAATCCAAGCTCAAGGATGACACAAGTCAATCAAATTCGAATTATCAAATAAATTATAAATAATTGTGAATTCGAACTTAAAGTTAAATAAAAAATAATATTTAATTATATATTAATTTGAAAACCTCAAATCTAGATAAAGATGGCTCGAGAATAACTCAAAATAAAGGTAAGTTTGATTAAGCTCACTGAGTTCATACTCATTTGTGCCCCTACTCGAAATTGTCATCTTTTGTTATTTTCTTTACAATATAGAAAATAATTATATAAGTGATAAAATTTTAAAGTGTTATTAATACTTATAAATAATTCACACGCTAAATAATTAATGAGGAGTCTATCCACATATGTGGTCTCTTCAACTAACTTCATATGTAATATGCAATTATTTTAGTTTATTGTCATGTACCCATAATTTTATATTATTAAAAGTATGGTTTAAATTTTAGTTTTATTAATTTAATTATGGGTGACAGTGGATCTTAAGAGAATCATGATTTTTTTTTTAATTTATGATGATTTTAGGGTGGAAATTATATCATCTTAATATCAATTATTAAAAAATAGATACATAACAATAAAATAAAATCTTGAATACATGACCCTAGAAAAGCCCTATATAAATAGTAATCCGGCCAAAAAGTTATTGGGGATTCGACTTTTATCTCCTATATTATACTTACAAACACACCGTAGGTCCATGTTAATTGGGGAACTGACTAAAATACTATAGGTGCATTTAGTTATATTTTTCTAAAATAAAATTATTTTAGGAAAATATAACCAAACATACACTCGTTCTTTCTCCAAAATACTAAAAAAAAAAATTAAAATACTCTCCATATCCTTTATCATTCTCAAAACTTTCCTATTTTTTAATATATACATACACATTATATATTATATATTTTATTATTATTTTAATAATAAAAAATCACTTAATTCCACTTTCACCTCAAAAATCCAATAAAAAAAGCATTGATTTTATCGCTACATTAAAAAATGTCTTCTCTCAAAATATAAACAAACATATCAAAATTCTCCAAAACTAATTTTAAACTATTTTTTCCTAAATATAAAAAAAAATTCATTATATTTCCCAATATAACATTCACATTCTTCAATTTCACTTTCAATATTTATTCTTCAAAAACATATAATAAAATCACACAAAAAAACATAACCAAATATTACCCTATATAATTGCATTTGTCCCATGTTAATGCTTTCCTTTCTTCGTTAAAATTAAGGTACTAACTTGGGTTCCTATATTTGAAAATCCCATAATGATATGTAGTAATATATTTTTATTTTTATTTTGTGTTTCTAATATTTTTAAAAATTAAAAAACTAATTAGGATTTTAAAAATAAAAATGAGATCGTGCTTATTTATTTTGTTTGAAAATAATAATTAAGATAGATATATTAAAAATTTATGTGATTTATATTTTTTTATAACTAACTGTTGTGTTTTTTTAAATTATATGTATTTTAATTATTTTGATTTGATACCGGATCTTTCATGTTAAATCGAATTGAGTTTGATTGATGTGATAATACGATGTTATATATGATAAATTAAAAAAATAGAAATAAATGATTTTTAACTTTTAAATAATATAAAAAATAGAAACGACATTCGAAAATGTAAATAGATGGGACAGGGCAATCAACGAGTCAAATTTGGATCAGATCAGTCATACCGAATCTAAACTCAATTATCTAAATTCATTTCTGAATCCGACCTGATATTATATAAGATTTTTGTTAGTCAGTATCATATCCAAATCTGATGGATATTCAAAATTCGATAAAAAAATCCTCTCGATTTAATATATTTTTTTCTTTTTTCTTTTTCTCCCTTGGATTTTATAAAATTATTGTATTTATAAAATAAATTTACATCATATTTGAATTTTTAATAACTTATTATATATTAGTCCAAAAGTTAAATATTTGAATACTAAATCCTTATTTCACATTGTATTCACGCATAAAAGAACTATTGTACATTATTATATTTGATATTTTATCATTATCCCTCTTATTTTTTAGGCTAAAGACTCAATGTTAATAATATAATATAAATATTATGTCAATATAATATATAAATTTTATTTTAAATTTTTTATTAATATTATATAAAAGAGTATTAATTTAATAAAAAAATTAGTCAAATTTGGATTCAGATCTTTAATGGATCAGATTGCTTAATTATGATTCGATCCATTTATTTCTGATTATGGATATTTATAATTGAATCTAATTCATCGAATATTTTAATCGAATAAAAATCCTAAAATTTAGATCAAATTCAAATTAAAAGTTGATCAATTGACAACCCTAAGTAGAAATGTTGGTTTCTATATTTTCTTCACTTCAATTTTTTTATTTTAAATCATATTTCATTTTTTATACATTCAAATCAGATTAAATTTGATCCATTGATAGACGAGATATCGGTTTCTATATTTTTTTCATTTCAATTTTTTATATTAAATCATATTTCATTTTTTATACATTTAATAATAATATTTTTTAAAAACATATTTATTTGATTGTGAATTTAGCAGATATAATATAATTGAATAAAAAATTAAATACGATTTAAAATTGAAGAATTCAAAATAATATTTCTCTGTGACAAGGAGTATAAGGGGGGGAAAAAGGGCTGGAAATAAACTAACCTTTTTCTCTTTGCCAATATTAAGAACAATTAACTCCACCAACCCTTTGGTATTCATCAGCAAGCCCAGCGTTACTGATTCCCTCGCCGGAATCATGTACAGCATCGCCACCGCAAAAGTTCCGATGATTTTGCCGGCACACGCCGCCGATATCACCAGCACCAGCAGCCCCCACGCCTGGCCGCCCTTTATTTTGGCCATGTTTGTTTTTAACCCACTGGAAGCAAAGTACAAAGGCAGCAACAAACCCGAAACAAAGTCTTCAATTCTCTCCATTAATCTGCCGGCAAGATATCCTTCTTTTGGTACTGTTAACCCGAAAATAAACGCCCCGAATATCGCGTGTATGCCGATTAAATCGGTAACAAAACCCGCCACCAGAACGCCGAGGAGGGTTAAGCAGATGTAGGCTTCGTCGTGCTCCGGCGAACACCGCCGATCCACCCACTTCATGGCGGGCCTGATCGCCACCATCATGAAAGTAATAAAAAGGGTACCGGATAAAAGAACCCATATAGAAATCAACGGGCTTTTTTTCGGCCCATCGCCGCCGTTACCTGCGCCGCCGAAAATGGGACTTTTAGACGTTTTTTCAGTTAAAAAAGGAATTAACTGGAGATTAGTGTATTTAACTAAAAATAATTAGGCGGTATATACTAGAAATATATAACTAGATTCTTGGGTCCCATCCGAAATTACGTACCTGCAAGAGCGACAGCTAGAGCCAGTGAAATCCAAGCTGCGACGTCGTTTATAGCAGCTGCGGCCATGGCGGTTTCACCGACACTCGTGGTAAGGAGCTTAAGCTCGGCTAGGACACGGGCGAGCACAGGAAAAGCTGTGATCGAAAGTGCTACTCCCATGAAAACTAAGTACTGAGCGTAGCCCACTTTATCAGCTCCATCGACGACTTTGCGGAAGATAAAGGCTATACCGACGCCAAGCGTGAAGGTAAGCGAAATTCCAGCCACCGCTATGGAGAAGGCCCGCCGCCCGCCACGCCGTATGGAGTTCAAGTCGAGTTCCAGGCCCACGAGGAAAAGGAAAAAGAGCAGTCCAAAGCTTGCTACTGATTCCAGGATTGGAGTACTCCATTTTGGGAAAATTCTGTGCATATATTCTTGGTTCCGACCAAAAGCCGACGGCCCGAGTAAAATTCCTGCCTGAAAAAGTGAGGAAAATCTTAGAAGTTTCTAGGTTAATTTTGTGTTTAAAAAAGAAGAAATTACTTAACACAAGTGATCATCAATGAAAGTATATATATACGTACAACCATCTCCGCGACGACTCTGGGCTGGCGGATGGGTTTGAAGAGGAAGCCGAGTAATCGGCATAGGGCAACGATTAGAATTATTTGGATAATCAGCAGAGGAAATGCATAATCCAGGGGATTATCACCTTGCCAAACTCCATTAGAAGATGTCCTAATTGAGGTTAGATTTACCGGCATGTTTGGTACGTAGTACAATGATAGATTTCTTCAGGAAATTCAAGGAGAAACAAATAATTGAAGCTCAAACAGTTCTTTGAAATCTGACAGTATTGGTTATGATGTAGGTATATATAGTGCAACTTTTGTGTGTGCTAGTTTGGTGGGGCTGGACTTCCCAGTTTGAACTATCATTTATTGATGTTTTATCTTTTATTTTAATTTAATAAATATATGCTTAAATATATCTGATTTTTAAGTAATATATTTATATTACTAAAAAATATTTAAAATACTTAATAAATATTTTATAAAATAGAATATAAAATGAAATAGGGTATTCAAATGGTCCAATCCACCCATCAAATGGATCTTCAGGTCTAGACTTTTAAGCCCCGTTTGGTTTCATTTTTATTTTTATTATCTATAAAATTTGAAAAGTTAGTTAATAAAAATAAGTTTGTATTTGGATGAATTGTTAAAAAAGTAATAATTATGTTAATTTTAATAAGTTATAGGTAGAGAGAAATAGAAATAATGAAATAGAGAGATGGATGGCTAAAAACATATAATAACATTATCGTAATTGTTATATAAATAATTATTTTCTTTAAGTTGCACATCAATAATTGAAAAATATAATTCACTAATTACGTGATTGACTAAATGTATTCCTAACTGCATTTCCCCCTCAGTGAGATGGATGGCTAAAAACATAAAGTAAAATATGTATAAACTTTGATAATAGGATTATTTCTTGAAAAGTAAATTTTTAAAAAATAGGATAAACAAATATAATGGTTTTCAAATTGAGAAGACAAAAATATTTATGAAAAATAATAATAATAAACCAAAATTAGCATAAAAAAGTTTCCATGGGTTAGCTCCTCACCTCAAACAAAAATATCCTTATCATGTTCATTAGAAATACCCATAATGGAAGAAGCTTGAACCTCCACTTTGAATGCCATTGTAAGAAAGAAGAGTCGATTAGTGGACAGCTTTTAAACTTGTGTGAAGCCCAAGTCAAATTAGTTATCATTACTTCAATGAATGCCTAAGGATGGCAACTACCATACAAGTTTTATTAGAATTTATCCTAGCACTTATTATGTGTTTGCCCCCTTCTCATATTGAAGAGTTCCCAATAATGCACTTAACCCCACCCCCACACACACCAACCACCCTGTTTTTTTGTGGGGTGGGGTGGGGGGGGGAGGATTCCTTTGTCACTTTGGCATCTTGTAATAATCAACTATGTCAGAGTGCATTAGGTCCTAGAAAGCAATAAAATTAGAAGGGTTTGGGTCAATGGGTGTATTCCTCCAATAATATTGGGTTTCTAGGCTCTTCTTAATTCAAGGAGATTATGGCATTATGTAAAAGAGTCAATAGCTACCACATTGTGCTCCAAGAAAATCACTTGTCAAGAAACACATTTCCTACAACTCAAGAACACTCATTGTTGGGATCTATTTATAAGTCTTTTTTTTTAAATAACTTATAAGATATGTAAGAATTTAATAAAATATTTAATTAAATTTATTTAAAAAATTTATAAAGTCTTACATCTTACAAGCTGATAGATCTTATTTTACAAATAAATTGTTAAAATGTTTGGATAAAATAAGATTTTAAAACTTATAACTAATAAGGTTAATATTAAATAAATTCATTAAAATTTTAAAAATAAGTTAGAATTTTTTTTTAATAATTTATAAAATTCTAACATATTATTTTAGGAATCCATGTGCTCATTTAAAAAAAATAAATTATTTAAAACGAACTTAATGATATTTTATAAATTCTCAATATTTTCAAGAGTTTGTAAACCTATCCAAAGTTTCCAAACATCACATAATATTTTATAATTCTGAAAAAATATTACAAGATATAAGAATATAAATTCTCATAAATGAACTTAACCAAACATCCTCCTAAATTTCACATATAGGAATGAATTGGTTTTGAATATCAAACATGCCACTTAAATTCTTGAATAATATTTTCTTCTATATATATATACTTGATTAGTAGAATTAGATTCTTCTATATATAATTGATTGGAAATATTAGCTTTATTTTATTAATTAGTGTGACAAGCGGACAAGTTTAATTACACATGGCTCAATGGTCGCCTTCACAAAATTTTGTTTTTATGTTTTTTTTTATAACTAAATTGGGAAATTTTTTATTAGATTATGATATATTAATTGATGCAATTCGATGGAAACAAAGTATAAACCATTTGACATGTGCCTAATTGTTAGATTAATTATGATGTCTTGATGCAATTCGTGGAAATTAAAACAGAGTATCCAATAATCCATATACTCTCTCTCTCTCTACAATATTTTAAAACCAACATAATCATTATATTTTCAAACATTTCATCTAAATACTTTTTTATTTTTATATCACATCACATAACTAATTTTCATCAAAATAAAAATGCTGGAAACTGAAAATGAAAATAAAAATGAAACCAAACAACCCGTAAGGGAATGTTTGGTTATATTTTCCTATAACAACATTGTTTTGAAAAAATATAACCAAATATATTCTCATTTTTCCTCCAAAACACATATTTTTTAATATTTAATACATATTATATGTTATATATTTTTATTATTCTAATATTAAAAAAATCACTTAATTTTATTTTTATCCCAAAAAATCAACAAAAAAGTACTAATTTGACTACCATAATAAAAAATATTTTTCCGTAAAACATAAACAAACATACTATAAAACAATTTTTACATTTTTTAATAATTCATTCTTCCAAAATACATAATAAAATCACACAAAAAATATAGCCAAACATTCCCTAAGTTTGTGTAATTTATAATGAAATATTTTTTAATAAATTATTTAATATATTTAACACATATTTTTTCATGTCCAGTTGTTAAATCTGTTTTGGTGTCATGTCAAATTAAATTAAAATGAGAAAGCTAAGGAGACAACA
>JACGDI010004947.1:105250-116845 GCA_014898725.1 Jacaranda copaia | reverse complement strand
TAAATAGACTTAAAAATTTATTCTTTAATATGTTGTGTGTATGTTTAAAGATGAATGTTTTGGATTCAGATTCAACTAATTTTTTCGAAAAATAAAAAACATATGATTTTTAGGAGTATTCATATTCGAATTTTTTTTCAGATATCCGATTTTTATTTAGATTTAAATATGATTATAACAGTCAAGATCCTATAGGATGTTGAGTCAGATTCAAATATGACATATCATTATCAAATTTGGATTCGGATTCTTTGATTATAACTTATAACAGTTAAGATCCTATAAATTTGTCACCAATCGTTCCGTATTTATCCTATTCTTTGGAGTTGGCATATTTGATCTACTTTCCTATTGGTTTTTAACCTTTTCCTCTGCAGCACACGATGATATGATATCTGATTTTATCTTTATATAAATTGGTATATAATTTCAACCCCACTTGTAAATACATCTCATATTTGGCTGCGTACAGGACGGGATGGGTTTCAATGTGTATTTCTTGCAAGGCAAACTAATTTCGAATTTTCGAATTGACCTGCCCCCCTCTTCATTCTAAGTACTTACATAATTACAAAACACACACACACATATTTAGTAATTCTAAAAAATTAAAACAAAAGTAACCCTACTTGGTTGAGTTAGATATTTTAATTTTCAGTTAATATATTTGAATATTGCAGTGTTGATTACACTTTCCATATTAATTTTTGTGAAGTTGTAATTGAATTATTCAATCATGGTTAATTAGGTAGGTAGTGTGGTGCAGGTTAAGATTTTCAAATCTAAAACATGCGGGGCGAAATGTACTGCAGAAGATAGTGAATCCAGCCAGCCATCAACTCTTCTCTTGAGGAGCAATACACTGCAGAAGAAAAGAAATGCCTGTGGTCCCTTTCTCATACAGTTACAATTACACACATTTGCACTACTGCAGAAAAGCCAAGGACTTTAAAATAGAAAATGGACATCTCTGTATTCTCAAGATACGATCACAACAGGCACGCGGCATTAAAACATGGGAATAAAACAACGGTGGCACCAAATGTAAGTTAATTTACATCACAATCAATACAGTCATTTCCCATAGGTGCAATATTCTCACAACTCACACACCAAACTACAGAGGGAAAACATCAAACCCAAAAGAAGTATGTTAGTCGTCAGTCGTCGGGTTTGTACAGCGCTTCCAAGCTAACATGTGAATGATCATAGGATTTAATGAAAGTAGGTGTAAACCTTGGATGGTCTGGGGCATCTGCTGGATCCGTTGTGGCCATGGTTCAAGAACCATGCAGGATGGCAAGAGAAATCAAAGTACGGATAACTATAGCATTGCATACAATGAGACGCGTTGTAATGCGACAGAGGCCGTAAAAAGTCGCAGAAAAACAGAGGCTTAGGGCCTACCTTGCCTGCCATGCGTGCACTCGCCTTTTCCAGGGGACCCGTTGCAAGTGAAGAAGTTTGCTAATTCACACGGCTTAACCAATTCCAAGCGGGCATATTTGACGTCACTTTTTGCCAAGCATCTTTTGTTGTCCCTGTGGACAGATAGAGACGATGAAAGAAAATTCAAAAACTGAAGCCACCAATTCCACATCAATCATTGCAGAAAGACTTCAAAGAGGACTTCGGGCTCTTATTCCCAAACACAATTTTCAAATCCCAAACTTTTCACAAGAATGTGAAAATGAGCATTATCAGACCCCACTCACATTGACATAGCTAGCTTGAAGGCAACTGCACTTATCGGCTGCACATCCGCACTGCAACTATATTCATTAGCAATAAGGACTAGTTTATAGAACCATATAAGTCTTGCCGGCTACTGTTATTGGCGAAGTAAGGAATATAAAAAATTCAAAGAGTATCGAGTCCCAAAGCTTTAGCTTTGACCTTCAAGGATCTCAAGTAATGAATTGCTTCATCAATAACGACAACTGCATCTTTCCCAGTCACACTAGGAATTATGCTTTGCAGAATGCTCACCGTCTCCCATATTTTCTCTTTTCTCAATCTTTTGCCACCAGACCAGGAACCCAATTCTTCTTTCCGCTGCTTATTGCCGCTGCCGCAACTGGATTCAGCATCATCTTCCAAAACAGAACACGTACGGCTCTTAAATGGCACATTATGGCCTCCATCCAGAAGTTTCTGCCTTTTTGTGGGCTTGGCAAAACTATCAACTTCTTCACCTGTTTCTTCAACAAAATCCCTTGTGCCATTGTCAGTCATTGTACTAGGTGAATGACCGGTACTCGTTTCTTCATCGTCCTCTGGAAAATCACTGTCATTATCTGAGCAGAGTAGAGCATTCAGTTCTTCTGTATCTTCATGTATTTCATCTTCCGCAGTGTCTCTCAAGTTATCTTCTATGTTTGCATTATTCATGCTAGGCCTTAAAGGATATATACTATCTCCCAGCTCTTCCTTACTCCAATTATAAGTGGTAGGAGGAGGATTTGGCACCCAACAAGCTCCAAATTGAACAGGAGTCGGAACCCCAGAAGTACATATCAAGGTTGTTTTATCACCAGATTGATCAAATACAAGAAATCTCTTCTGAGCAGGTGCAGGACCCATTGTGGGGCTTCTTTGTTGTCCGAAATCAAATAGGCCGGCAGGAAACTTCTCTATTGATGCAGAGTTAAATATGGGAGCAAAGGCTTGATGGTAATGAGGCATATCACAAAACCAATCTAGCGAGTTATTTGGTTCAGTTGCCTCCTGCTGCCGTAACAGAGACACTGGAAACAGCGGAACAGTTTTCATTGTAGAATCCACAACAGAGTGAGGATTACCGCGAACGGGCTCCATATTTAGGTGGCTGGTGTCAGAAGGAAAACCCAATAAATTTGGATTAGGTGACAGAGGATGAAGATAGTGATGGAACCCAAATCCAGAATTCTTTTCCATTTAAGCACAGCAATGACAGCACAGCAATGACCTGACAGCAAAAAGTAGTTGCCAGTAAACAAATCTGAAAGACCCTTGGGGCAGGGCAGTGTACAGAAAAAAACATAACCATACCTAAGAGCAACTGATTGCTTGTATCTTTGAGTGAAAACAAAAATAATAAAAAACCCAGCTTTAACTTTGAATGTGCAGAAAGAAATCAATCTACGTAACAGGTTTAAGCAGATGGCGGAAATACTCGGCCTGAAAAATACACAAGAAAACATTGTCAGTATTTCATGAACCACATGAATAAAAATGAGCATCTCATGAAATAGTAGACAACGATTATAGAAATCTTATTCTGCAAAGTCAAATGTTGCCTACTAACCTGGCAATCTTGAAGGGGTTGAAAGCACGCTATAACTCTAACTATTATGGTGGCACACCCGGCAATTCCATTCTCATGTTTCAATGCCCGAAATCTCGTCTGACTAGCTGCTTGGCACACCATAACTTCTTTTCCCCAACCCGTTCACTCAAAATCAAACCAAAGTGTTTAGAAATGAAGTGTGAGCTAATCCAACAATATCAAAATCCTTTGCTCAAAAATACACCACAACAGTCAAATAGGAGATGATCAGAGGAAACGCTATTCTTGATTCTGAGCAGATTCTCAATCTTCCAGCTACAGGTTACAAACAGATCACTAAACTTAACTGAAACAAACTAGACCAAATACCAAGAGTATTAAGAACAGTTAGGGGCCAACGGGAGATCAGAAGAAGCGCTTAGCTTATCCAGCGAACGTAGCACGGAATGACAACAAAGTGAGACGATCCCATGGAGATAGCGGTGTACTTTAGGAGCAATAAGAAGGTTCAAGAGAGAGTTTGAGAGAGCATAAGGGTGTTGGATTCTGAATTGAAATGGCTTTATAGAATCACATGGCAGTACAAGTTCAAAGAGATGACTTTCTGGAAAACGTCAATGGACAGACTATACCACCGCATACTGTTCTTCACTTTGATTGATTGCCACTTTTAACCAAATTTAAGAGACCCTGCTGAAGTTTCGGAATGCAAGGATTCAGAACCATGTTAAGAAAATTAAAGAAATCTCAGAAAAAATCTCACAGTAGATAATTTATATCTTCTTATTCAATCCTTTAAGCATACAGGATATAGACCAATCAAGATTAGATAAATATTCTATTTTGTCATCAAAGAGAGCTCCGTTTGAGTTTCTGAACATCCTAACTAAATAGCCAGAAGAGAAAAGGAAATATACTGATAAATGATATTCTAATTTTCATGTTTTGAGCCAAGAAAAAGGTAAGGAAATATTATAAATTAAATAGCCATTACAGAACTATATACTGATAACCAGCTCACTTTCCATTTTATGGTGCACCAGAACCGCAAACAATTAGTCACACCCATTAAATCTTTCTTATAAACTCCCAAAAAGAAAACAGAAACAAAAAACATAATAGAAGCACTATAAGTTTACATATACTGTCACATAATTAACAAACTTCCAAGAAAATTGGTTGAACAGAAATGTATAGCAGCAGAAAGATAAAAGTTTGATATGGGAAAAAGAAAGACAAAAAGAAAGTAATCCCAAGCTTCACCGCGAAGTTCCTCTTTATTCATTCATGATAACACCATAAATTTCAAGAACTATATATCCCAAGAGAAATTGAAGGCTCCAAAATTCTTAAAAGATTTCATTTTTCCCATACCATGCTACCTTCATTACAACACTTCTTTTAGAGTCTTAAGATAAGCTCAGACATCATAAACAAAGAGATTCAAACACAGATCAAGAATACAATAGCATATTTTTCCACCACAGGAAACTCCCTTTTGTTCCCAGGAAATCCAAGGAAACAGATCCAAGGACAAACCTAACAAGATTCAAGTCAAAACTACCAAGACAAATAACAAAAACTCAAAAACCCAACAAGAAAATAGCAACAACAAATCAACTTAAACATTGTACAGCACAACTCATAGCAAACCCAAAACGCTGAAAAACAAGAACAAAAAAAGCAAAAACACTTACAATAAACGAAGCACAGCCAAAGCCCAGCACCCAGAAACGGATTATCTCTCCAGAGAGCACACCAAAATCAAGAAGCCCAAATGAAAAAGCTGAAATCTTTCTAGAGAGAGAGAGAGAGAGAGAGTGCATTAAAGACAGTCAAAAGATGAGGAGTGCACGGTTGGTTAGACGCTTGAACTATAGTATTACTCCCTATATAGACGCACAAAATATGGAGACATAAAAGCAAAATTAATTACATTTACTACTATACTACTGTTACTATGCATTTACAACTACGTTTTCTTTTTCTTATTGGTGCTTTCATTTCTTTTCCATGTGTTAGTGTGCCAAACGTGTGAACAATCATACACTGGTTGGCTTTGTGTGCGTGCGTGAGGGCCGTGCGTAACTTTGGTGGACCCGTGGGTCGTTGTAGCATGATTCCTCCAATTGTTGAGTTGATAATGAACTATAATTAAAACTCTTCCTGGGAGTTGTTTGGTATTAAGAGTAATGACAATTTCTTTATGTGTGTGGTTTTCATTTTTGGACTGTTTTCCTTTGTATATTTACCCACGTACAAATATTAAGAATTCATTAGAATAAAAATTAAGAATGATATTATTAAATTAATTAACTATTAAATTAATATTGTTTAAAAATCAAGATGGGTGTATGATTATAATGAATTTGATTGAATATTTTTGTTTAAAATTTAGGGATGGCAATGGAGTGGAGCAAAACTCAAACTCGAGCTCAATTCATCCCAAATGGGATGGGTTTGGAGTGGCTTAACGAGACATGGGGGATGGTACAAGGTACAATTTTCCTAACTTAAAAATTTTGAATTTTTTGTTTTAATTAACTGTCACAAACTCACAATGTATAAAAATTTAGATTTTGTACTAGTTGTTACTTTAATTATATTCTTATCTCCCATTTTACTTCTAGAATTTAATCTTATTTGTATAACTTTGTTATTTTTGTATCTGAAATTTAAATTTTAATTGTTGTCGAGTGATTCTACTTTGATGTTTTCATTGACTGATCCAATTTTTTTAATTCTTTCCAGGTTGGCAGGTGGTTTAACCCACCAACCCACGAGACGAGTCGGTATGGGGTGAATCTAACCCGTCCTACTACCATCCCTATTAAAATTTATTTGAAAACTTTAGATTATTTATAATGTACTAGGATTTTAATAACTAACTTAATATATTTTCGAACGATATGATGAAGTCAATCGCCTCCTAAAATATAATGACCAAATAATTTTGTTTTTCTTGTCTTCTTTGGGGCTAAAATTTAAATAAATTATTAAAAATTATTTAAATAATTATAACATTTTTTTACATAACAAAGTGAATAAGTATTTTTATTTATCTTCTAATTTAAAATTTTAGTATACACATAAAATGAACAAAAACTACTAATAAAGACTATTTGTCTAGTTATGTTTGTTAGTTATGTAAAATAAAGTTTATTGGTTTCCTTGATCCATAAAAGAGGCTAATAAGCTATTTTTATGAGGCGAGATTAGGGGTATAAAGAAATCGAATTGAGATCAAATATAGCAAGCTCATGTTCGGCTCATTGAATAAATGAAGGCTTAGGCGAGCCAAATCAAGCCAGTTTGTCACAAGTTAGCAGAAAAACTCGATTCGTATAAATTCATATGAACTCAAATTCATATAAGTTTGGATTAATTCAAGCTCATTTAAGTTCAAAATAAAATCTATAATTATAAAGTTTTCAAAACATTTGGTTATTTTCTTAAACATAACAAACAAAATAATAATATATTATTATTATTATTATTTTTACTTATCTGTATGGATCTTATTATATATAATTATTTATACAAAATATAAAAAAATTTGTTCAGGCTCACGAGCTTTTTGAATCGAATATTATTGAACTCGACTCGACTTATTTAACTGACAAGCTCGAACTACTCACAAATTATCTCGTCTCATTTACACACCTAAGCGAGATTAATATTTTTCTACATTATTTTTAATATTATTTATACTTAAATTTAGCTATATTTTTACATCACATTTCCCATTTTTGGGCTCTTCACTTAGATTACTTCTTCAAAACAAAAAAGGAAAAAGTGTGATAGCTTTATAATATTTTGCAAGTTAAGAACAAAAAAATGAAGAATAACAATGTGTAACCCCTCACCCCACCCCCCATCGAAAAAGAAAAAAAAATAGAAAAAATAATTCTTTTACCATAGGTATAAGATTGAACAATCAAGGGCAATAATACAAAGCAACAAAAGGAGGTTGAAGGGATGGCATCCGATGCTTCATGTGAAGACCAAATGATCCATTCTTGACCATTCAAACTATTAATCATAAAGATCAAAAAATGAAAAGTGGCCCCCAAGTCACCTTTTTCTCTTTTCTTTTCTTTTCTTTTTAATTTATTTTCGTAGTTTGAGCTGATTGCATCAAGAAAAAAAGAAAAAATGGTCCAGTTAACAGCTATTTTCAATGTTTTTGAGAGTGTCTTCTTTAAATCCATCAATAACTCACTTTTGGACTCAATATTTGTAAAGGGGAAATAAGGGGCAATTGCCCTACCAATACTACATTTCATTGATGTGATTTATGGCCATGTTTGAACCATCAAGAGAGTCATCAATTGGGGGATGTCCAAAAGGAGTGGGAATACAACGTTACTTTATTATTATTATATAAATTCTGGTGATTTTATGATGGATGCGCTCAATCTATTCGTGGCTGTTGGATTATAAAAAATAGATAACTTTCACTATTTAGTTCTTTGATTCAACGGCAATGAATAAATTAAGTGTGTTGTATTCAATTCAGTATAAATATATATTATTTTTGACATACTAAAATTACTGTCACCAATAATGATTTGTACAAATTAAATCTTCTAAGGTCATTTCTTTAATTGGTTTTTCTCCTCTATATGTAGAAATATAGTGTAGAACTTGGGGGTTTTCTTCATGAATTTGATGAAAGTTTTGGTAGTTTGACTATAAAACTTAAGCAAGTGGGATAGGGATAGGTATCTCGCATTAATTCATATATTTAACAATAATTGAACTATGTTTATTAAAATATCATTGCATAGAGTGCCATCATATATCTATCATCCTCGTAGCATGTACTACAAAATTAAAACTAATTAGGGTTAATAAGACGATTACCTAAATTGTAGAACCTAAAATTTGACGTATTCACTTCCCTAGTCCCAAATTAATTTAACACCACAATATAGAAAGAGAATAGATTCTTTTTCATTTGAAACGATAGAATCAACTTTTTTTTTCGTTTTTAATAAATTAAATTTTTTTCATATTTATTATAACATAGTAGGTATAAATCGACAACGATAGTCAAATTCAAGCTTTGACCTCTACCTTAAATAATACCCAAATAAGCTCACCAAATACCTCGAAAAGATTTTCTAAATTGTTATTCCACAATTAGGTTAGGACACTATCACACTCTATGAAATTAGGGTTTTTAAATAATCCTCACTCCTCAAAACTTAATAGAGTTAGTGAACCAAATGGGCCACCCCATTAACTAAAGTTTGGGGGTAAAGTTGAAAAAAAAATAAATAAATAAATAAATTAATTAAAAAAAGAAAGCAAGCATAGTGTCTAAAGGAGGACCATTGTTGAAGAAATAAAATAATTAGAGGGACCATGATTTATCACCTGAAAGAAAATCTTTGTGTACAGAGTAGAAGATCCTGGGGCAGGAATTATAATTATTTTATTTATGGGGTCCTAATAATGTAAAGTATTTTTATTTTTATTTTTTGGATAAGTATAATATAGAGAGAATTTCACGCCTTGTTGTTTGGAGTGGAGGGAACAATACAATCAAGTTCAAAGTCTTGATAAAGTGCTCTCCATTCATAGATATGTGGAAAAAAAAGGCAAAGGGATTCCTCCAGGCATGTCTTGTATATCACTTCTAGACTTGTCTTTCTTTATTTCTTCTTTTGGAGGGGGTTTTCCACTACAAGTCACTTTTATCTTCAAATTAATAATTAATGATTCAAATAATCTATTGCAATATTGCTTGTTTTAGTTTTCTTAATTGTTTTTTCTAATTCTCAATTAAGTGTATATTGTTGGAGGGATTTTGATTCTAGGGGATTATTTTTGTCGAGAGTATAAAAATATGTTCGAATTTCATTTGACATAAAATGGATCTTTATCGTGATTGGATTTTTTGCACTGATGGAAACATTCCTCCTCCAACACTAAACGTTGCTTCAAAAACACATTAGATGTATTAGAATCTAAAAACCCTCTATTATTTAACTGAACCACAATGATTGTCTAACTTGACTTCTACATTAAATCTAACCTGACTTCTATACTAAATCTTGTTTCATTTCAAGTAGGTCAAATAGTTCGGCATACTAACTTGTTGTAGACCCAATAGTTCGAAGCAACCTCAACTCAGAATACATTGCGATGTTGCTTCAAAGTAGAGTCGGGTCCTTTCAAACATTAGTTAATTTGATTTGGGCTTATACTCTGGAAACACACTCGTGGCAGAGTTAGAGTTCGAATTTTATATAAAAATGATCAAATTCTCTTTTCAACTTTGGGAGTTGATATTTAAATTGATTAATTCTTCAGTGAATTTTAGCTCACTTAAATTTCAAGGCCCATCTTGGTGGGCCTAATTTTTCATTGTGCCCATCTTGCTTTTTCTTATTATTTTTTTTTAAATTTAGCTAGGTTTTTTTATTTACTTTTTTTTACCTTTTTACCCTTGTAATTTTATTTTTTCATATCACATTGTAAAATTCTAGTTTCTGATAAATAGGAAATTTCAGTTGTTCTTAACAATCTATTGACTGAAGCATTTCTCCTTTTAGAATTTTTTTTATCAGTATATTGAGAATTCTTAAATATTAAATAATTAATTTAAATTCCACGATTAAAAAATATTGAATTCTCTTCGAATAAGTCTTAAAAACAAAAATAATGAAATGCCATGTACATTTATTGGTGAATTGACCTTGACCTAACAATACATATTTTACAATTCATCCAAGACAATGTGTAGCCTATACCCACACTATATCCTCCTTTTCTCCTCCCATAGTTCAAGAAAGTTAATGTAAAGTCCTTTAACAAAATAGAACACTATTCTCTTGATACTTTCAAGACTATTGATTAGAGAGTTGAATGATAAAAATTAATTTCAATAATTATAATTAAGAACAATAATGAATGAAGAGCACACTCTAAACTAAAGTATATTTTTTTTAAAAATAAAAAAGGGGTTATTTCAACTTAGCTGGAGACTTGGAGTTTTGAGGTGACATTTTGTAGGAGCCACCAGATGCGTAGCTTAGCTACCAAGAAGACACAGATTTAAGGCAAGGACACATTTTGTTCTCCCATTAATAATTGACTTAAATTGGAATTCTTCTTTAAAAAAAAAAAGAAAAAGAAAAGGAATATTCTAAGCAGCATTTGAAGTTACTATTATTATTATTATTACTATCATCATTTCAAATGAATGTGATTTATGAAGGTATTATTATTATTTTAGAATAATTATTTTTACACGAACTCAAATTTTTTAATTTTATTATTATTTTCCATGATGAGCACATACACAAAATATTTCCAATCATTTGGTTTCCACTTATACATACACATAATTTTGACCAGCCAGGTTGAATTGAATCATAATTTAGGCCACCCTAAAGTCCAATACCAATTGATTGAACCTAATTGAAATATCAAAATAAAATCATGAGTGTTTTTATTTTTATTTTATTTGAATAATCATAGAAACAATTTATTGGTATAACTAAAAATTGTAAATTAAGATTTAAAAAAAAATATTACAAATGATAAATTTTTGTCTTTTTACAAATCAATATTATCATATTCTCAAATCAAGTAAATTGAATTATATGCTGCACAACCATATCCATATAAAGTGCACAAAAAACCCATTCAAGCTCAAACTTAAGATCTCCTACGTAATACGGGAGACTAATGCAATTGGGCTATATGTCACTAACCGTAAACTAAGATATTAAAAACAAGTAAAAGGGCATTTGGATGAGCTAATAGACTTTTTAAAATATCTTATAAAATATTTGTGTTTTATAGGATTTTCGAAAACTTATAAATGCAATAACATGGTAGGTAAAATGGTTAGAAAAGGCTTTATAATCTCTCAAAATAAAATATTAGAATTTTATGAGTAAATTTTAAGAAAATAAAAGGTCCCTAATTTATTTTGAAACTTATAACTGATTCATTCCATTTCAATTATTTTAATTATAAAATAAATTATCATTAAAAATATTTATAGGCTTTAAGTCTTATTCCATCCAAATAATTCATTCCAAAATAAAATATTTTTATGAAAATAAAAAGTCCTTGACTTATTTTAAAACTCATAATCGATTCATTCCATTTTAATTATTTTAATTATAAAATAAAGTATCATTAAAAAAATTTATAAGCTCTAAATCCTATTCTATTCAAATAATTCAAGAACTTATTTTAAAAGTATGATCTTATATCTTATCTTATAAAACACAAAAATTTATAAAATCTTTTAAATAAATTTAGCTGAATAACTTATTAATTAAAATTCTTTCAAATTATTCATT
>JACGDI010004947.1:75479-101348 GCA_014898725.1 Jacaranda copaia | reverse complement strand
AGATGTATGAGCTTATAAGATATTTAAAATAAATTTAGCCAAACACCCTTTTAATCGTAAATGATCTAATAGAACTGCACAAAGGCCTAAATCTTTTAGTTTCATATTCTTTTAAGCCAAGACAAGGTTCCATATAACTATAATAACTAATCTTTCCAATGTGGGATTCAATCATCAGCCCAGGTGAATATATAGAGGGTGTTTGGGTGAGCTTATAAGCTTCTTAAAACATCTTATAAGATGTTTAAGAGCTTATAAATTGATAAAAAGTGTTCAGTAATTTTTTAAAAAAAAGAACTTATAAAATCCTAAAATAAGATGTTAATAACTTATAAGCTCTTTTAAAAAAAGTAAGGAAACCCTAACTTATTTTAAAAATTTTAATAAACTCATTTATTTTTAACCATTTTAATTATAAATTTGCCATTATTAACATCTTATAAGTTTTAAAATCTTATTTTATTCAAACAGTTTAACAACTTATTTTAAAAATAAGTCTAATATCTTATAAGTTTCAAAAATATCTTATAAAATATAAGAGTTTATAAAATATTTAAAATAAGCTTAGCCAAACGCCCTCATACTCATCTTTCACACTTCCATGACAATTCAACTTTAGTACAAGCAAAAGCTTTTGCAGGTTAATTACAATTGCCTACTCTCCATATTCTCATTCCCTACTATTTGGCTCAAGTGATGTTAGTTGAATGTGCTTACATTGATATATCAATTTCACATAGACTTCAGAATGTATAAACGTGCTTGGAAACTTGATATCTGAATAGACATAATCACCTTAAAATGGAAACTTCCACTTAGAGGGTATTTAGGTAAATTTATAAACTCTTCAAAATATTTTATAAGATGTTTGAAAGTGAAAAAATGCTTGATAATTAAAAAAAAAAAAGAGTTTATAAGATCTTTATAAAAAAATATGGAGTGCCAAACTTATTTTGAAAATTTTAACATGCTAGCTTAATTTTAATTATTTTTTAAAAAAGATATTATTTTAAGCTTTAAGAGCTTATTTTTGTGCCTAACTAATTGTTTTTGAAGTTCTTACAAGTTTCAAAATATTATTTTATTCAAACACTTTAAGAACTTATTTTAAAATAAAAAATCTGGCATTTTATAAGTTTTAAATATTTTATAAAATGTAAGAGTTTATAAGACCTTTTAAATAAGATTAGCCAAACACCTTTTAAGCTCCTCAAAATATTTTATAAAATATTTAAGAGTTCATAAAATATGAAAAAGTGTTTAGCTATTTTTTTTTATAAATTCTTTTAAAAAAAGTAAGGAGACATTAACTTATTTTTAAAACCTTAACAAATTTTTTTATTTTTAATCATTTAAATTATAAAATTATTATTACTAACATTTTATAAATTCTGAAGTTTTAGTTTATCTAAACATTTCAAATTCTTAATATCTTCCAAAACACATAATCCGAAATGTACAATTTATAACCAAACATTACCTAAATAATTGTAATAGTCTAAAATCTAAAATCTTTGAATTGCTTTGAGAATTGCACGAAATTTAAATGATCAGCGCCAAATATTAAATTTCAAATTTATTTATTCATTTTGTCCATTTCAGTGCTACGATCCGCACCACCAAACAAATACGAGAACTACTTATCGTCGATCTATTCATATCAACGGCTCGGGATAGGGAAACAAAACAATGCGGATCGGAATATATATCCGTCGATTAAAGCTTGAGATCCAACGGATGTCATTTATTTCCCACTCTTGGCATCTCCTTTATAATCCCGCTGCCACGCGCCGATTGCAAATCACTCTTTAACTATTTCGAAAGAATTCTGTCTTCGGTTTCTCAATAGAGGCAGCTGAAAAATGTCAGGCCGTGGAAAGGGTGGCAAGGGGCTGGGCAAGGGCGGAGCCAAGCGACACCGGAAGGTGTTAAGGGATAACATTCAGGGGATCACGAAACCAGCTATTCGTCGTTTGGCTCGCAGAGGTGGTGTCAAGCGTATTAGTGGCCTTATCTATGAAGAAACACGAGGTGTCCTAAAGATTTTCCTCGAAAATGTCATTCGTGATGCTGTTACTTACACTGAGCACGCCCGCCGGAAAACTGTTACAGCAATGGATGTTGTTTATGCTCTCAAGAGGCAGGGCCGTACTTTGTACGGTTTCGGTGGCTGAGGCCTTGGTGTTTGTTGGAGATTAGGTTTATATTTTTATCAATGTATAATGTTTTGGTAGAACATTATGGATTAGTGATTTCAGGAATTGGGGATTATGATTGGTGTTAGTTTACTGATGTAAGTGTCCGCAAATCTTTGTTGTGACCAAACTAAGTCAAATTTCTGGGCTTTGATATAATTTGTGCCACTGTTTTAATTTAATTGACATATTCTTTCTGATTTTCTGATTTTTATTTGATATTTCTGATGCTGTAGCCTAACAATTGCTTTATATTATTAGCTTTGATTGTTTTAACTTGGTTCTAATTGATGAGCTAATTGAGTGTATAATTGTTTTTATTTCTAGCTCTTTTGATTAGCTTGAAGATTTTATGATTTTAATGCGCTGATTTGAGCTTTATTTTATGAATTTTATTTGTTGTCTGTTTTATAAATTTGCATCTATCATAAAGTAAGGGCTCATAGCAGTCTGAAGTTAAACAGTTGAGGTGAAAACTGAAAAGGAATCTATGGAATTTTAGTTGTGTTTTTTAAGCAGGTTGTTGACATTCTGGAAGGAACAAGATTTTGTAGAAGTCAGTAAAAATCTTGAACGTGTTACTTATACCATCAACGAATTTCACTTGTTTTTTCTCATTCTGTATGCAGAATACCATAAGGTTTCTTTGATATCATCTGGTTCAGAATCCTAGACTCCTTATGCTTGATGACATATTTTTCTTGATTTTCCAGTTTTGACTTGTGTATGAGGGGCAGCTGCTGTGTTACTACCAGTGCCCCAAATATGTCACTGATGTTACAGTAGTTCATCTCATAGATCTACCCTAGAAAAAAGAAAAATCTCTGAATATTCTACTGGCCCAGATTATTCTCCCATTGATCTATTTCTCTTTTACAGATCTCAATCTCTTCTATTTCTTTAATCAAGGAACTGATGCAAAACCTTGTCGCACCAAGACATTGAATCATCCTTTCTCTGACTCTTTTGTTATGTTCACTGTCTTCTTTCTCAGTAGTCCTCTCGGCCTCTTCATTTTCTGTGATAAAAATACTTAGGTTGTCTGGATCGTTTAACTTCCCTGCCTCAAGGTCCCCGAACTTCTCATTCATGGGCTCTTTAGATTCTGCTTGTGAGTCGGACAAATATGCCTTCTCTGGATATACCTTTGAAGAGCTTAAAGTTTCCTGGAATAGTTTCAATTCACTATTCATCTGCTCCTGAAATTCCTTGCATGCTGCACTGGACTCAGATGGGTCTAGTAGCATCTCAAAATTGTATGTGATAAAGTACAAAAGATCCACTATATTAGACAAAGATCCAGCCAGCTTCTGGTAGCAAGAAGTTTGAAAAGGTAAATACCAGAAATCAGGCTCCAACTCTGCGTCTGTTATGAACTTTTTCAGTTCATCGATCAGGTGATCGAGATTTCTTTGCTTTTCTCTTAATTTAAGAAATTTGGGAAGTGTCTTGTTTTCCTTTGTTGGGCAAATTCCTGTTTCTTTTATGCAATCCTGAAGGAAGCATAGTGTTAGATTTAAATGATTCTTGGCTAAAGTGGCTGCTCTGGTTGCCTGCAGGAAAAGCTCCACCACTGTGAAAGCAGACAGGCCAATGAATACCTCTGTGAGTCTAGCAAGGGCAAATTCATTTGGAGTCCCGTAATTTTTTCTGCCTAATATCAACAATGCTCCTATGGCTGCTGAGACTCCACCTGTTTGGCCATACATTTTGCTATACCTCAGAAAGCTGGTGAAAATGATCCACGGAAGAAGCGCTATGAGCCTTGTTTCTTCTAAATGAAAAAGAAAACAACATATTACGCCATATACGGATCCAATAGCTGTCCCTTGTGCCCTGGTGTTTGCTACTGTAAAGACTGCTTGCCTGCCTGTAACAAAGCTGATGGCAATTGTGAGACCTGCCCAGCATCCATTTTCTTTGTCAAATATCAAACCAAATAGCACTGCCAGGCCCAAAGAAAGTGAGCACTTGACGACAAATTTCAGCCTTCCGCTGCTGGTGAGTTTCTGAATCCAAGTTTTGAATGTTCTAATGATGCTAATAAACTCTGGTTTTGAATGTTGAGTTTTGAGTTCTCTTTGGGTTGCCCCACTATCTACGGCATCATTCAGCAACACATCTATGCAAGATAAGCAGAAAAAGACCCATCCATGCTTGTTGAGTATTGGGAACATTTTCTCAAGTGGTAATGATAGCTTTTCCATGAATTCTCCTCTTTCTGCCGGTTCTGTCAAAGGTGAAAAGCATCCAACTTGCTCTATTTTCCGTTCAAGCTGAATGGATATACCTTTTAAGACATTGGAGAGTTGTTCTTGTTCAACTACTTGGACAGGAAAGGCAGGGGAAGAAACCAGGGAATATTCTATTCCTCTCATTTGCCGTTCCATGTTCTCCAATCTGTCTAAATTGGGTTTCAAATGTCTGCTCCAAGGTTTCTCCCACTGCATTCCTTCCTGAAAAAGAAATTTGATTCGTTCTTGAATAATTTGTTAAGAAAACGCATGATTTAGTGGCGCGTGTAGACTATTTCCAAAGGCCAAGCACGAATTTGCCTCGATATTTTTACCTGTAAGATTCTGATACTCTGCGAAAGCTTGGCTCCTGTTTCATCCAAGGGCTTGGCTTGTGAGATAAGCTCCATCTTAGTACGGCCGTCCTGGGCGCTGAAAGCTCTCAAGTATATTTTCATCCTTTGAGACGCATTATCATCATATACTTGGCACGGCTTATGTACCTGTGGTATTAACGAACATTAGCAACTTACACTCCAAATGGTATAGCATTTCCATCGTTTGGTATTTGTGCAATTGTCCTTTCTCAGGTTCCTTTTATGCCTTAATGGTGCAGCTGCATTGCACTCAAATTGTGTATGTATAGAAAAAGAAGAAAATTTGAGAATTGGATTTGATGGGATGGCACATTGGGGATGGACGATCTCTCGTGTTCTAATGGATGCCAGGATGTAGACCTCACTAAGCACTTTATGCTATCCACCATTACTTTTGTGTAACTTATGATTCTTCACTTTTTTGGTCCCGACAGCCTGATTCCTTGTTGAGAGAGGAATAATGAATCTTATCCCTACCTTTTAGCTTGACTATACTGAAAACGTCTGTTTTTCTATTTCTTAAACTATGAAAATTTAGGTAGTGTTTGGTTATGTTTTTAGTTTGCTTTTGTTATGTGTTTAGGGAGAATGAATTATTGGAGAATGTGAAAGTTATTTTTTTATATATTTGTTTATGTTTTGGAGAAGATATTTTTTACTATAACAATTAAATTAATAGTTTTTTGTTGAGTTTTTGAGATAAAAATGAAATGGAGTGATATTTTTAATATTAAAATAATAATAAGATATATATAATATATGTAAGTATATATTAAAGAATGTGTATTTTGGAAAAAAAAATGGAGATATATTTGATTATATTTTTTCAAAACAATATTGTTTCGGAAAAATATAACCAAACAAATCCTTACTTTTGAGGTTCAAAATTGTAAAAACACTAAAACGAGCTTTTATAACCACAAATTTAATCCTTTCTTTTGTAAAGCATCGTAAATTCCATCTATATTCTGGCAAGCAGCCTATGTACTAAAGGAGGCAGTGAGGGAATATGCTCGTGCCTCGACATCTACTTGGTTATCATTTGCTTAAGTGGGTTATAAAATATTATATACGATAACACTAGCATTTTATTTTATGATATAATTATATTCCATCTAATGATTTATAATTCATGTAGAATTTTATTTATATTCGGACAAAAATCTAAGGATATAAATGAATTGAATTAGCCTGCAAAACTAATAAATTAGCTTGAAAAGTGTTTGAGTTTGTGGAATTTGAACATAAACTTTTGACTAGATTACAAGTTCTAGCCAAACAAATCGAATCGAGTCAAGTAGAGCTCAAGCATTAGGTTTTTTCAGTTCATTGAGCTTGAACTCAGTTCATTTAATTCGAGCTTGAACTGAGTTTGAGCTCAGGCATGAGCAGGGGAAGAAAAAAAATGGACGAAAGAAAAAAGGGTCAAAAGCTCAATTCCACTCAACTTATTTGCATCCCTACAACAACCTAATCACTAAAAGAGACAATGAGAGAATAGGCTTATATCACAAAATCATTCATGAATTTAGCATTTCTCTTTATGACATGGTCAGATTTTCACACAACGATTCATATGCATTGTCTTTCTTTATTTTGTTAATATTTATGCCAATAGTATTGAACCATAGATTACGCATTAACTGCATCAAGTAATTTGGTGTCTCTGGTTGTGTGTGTGAATAACACTGCAAAGAATAACCTACCTTGTCACAGGCCAAGCTGGGGTAAGGAATCAGCAAGGCAATGACAGAAGCCAAGGCCCCCAGGGCAGTACTCGCTGCAACACGCAGGGGGTGCACGAACCCATCATCATCGCTACCAACAACATAACTAGTACTCCACACCAGCACAATCTGTCCAAAAGCAATCCTCTTGGCCGTCAAATGTGTGCACTCCGGCAGAGCCACCAGGAACGAGGCCACAGCCACCGCCACAGCCGCCACGCTGACCGGCAGCCCAGCTGTAGGACCAATAATCCACCGCCAGAATATGCCGAGCGGCACCACCTGCGCCGTCGCACATAATGCATGCCAACAACCCTTCAATGTGTCGCCAAGTGAAGCATCAGACACTATTATCACAGCTGTTAGATAAGAAAACGCTGAAAATTTTATTTGGTTAACAAGAAATCTTGGGCCGTAGATGGTGGCACCGCCCACTATGGCACACGCCACGGCAGTCCTCAAGGCGGAGTGCAGCCGCATCCACCATATGATCCGGGATCGCTCCGCCACCGTACTTGCCATTAATGGTGTGTTTGGATTGAATATTTAAAAAGCTCGTGAAGAAAAATCGATCGAGGCTGAGTTAACTATGAAGGAAAATGATAGATGAACTAACAGTATATCAGTTAGGAAAACATTTGGAGGAGTAAGCCAAAGGTGCTGGCTCAGTTGCTTGTCTTAAAGCCGAAGGAGGAATATATTTATCAGGGAAAAAGGTGAGACCATTGAACTAAAATAAGAATTTGTCTTCCGATGGTTTAGATTTACTCAAGAATTTAATACCGGAATCAGTTTTTAACTAGCCCTTGTGGACGCAGTTTGACTGTGAATAACAGTATTGTACCAAGGAAATGGTACAACTTGTCATCTTCCAATGTTTGGAAAGTTTTATTCCACCCGATGCAGCACTTTGGATCATTTATTTTATTTTTTATTTTTATTTATTAAATTTATATTAAGTATAATATAATTTTTAATTAATTATTTTTATAAAAAATATATAATACACATGTTATATATTCATAAAATGGAATAAACGATAAATCAACCCCAACAAAATCGATTAAACTAGTCAAAAAACTAAAAACCGATAATTAGTTTTTTTGTTTTAAAAATTGAGAAACCGAACGGTTTTCGATTGGCAAAGTCAAAACCGAACCAAACTAAACCAATAATATAATATTAAAATACTACCATACTCTTATTTTCATTTTTTTTGATAAAAAATACCATAAACTTTTTATATATTTTTCTTTCACCCAAGCCCAATTGATAGCCCAACCCAATGAAAAGGAGAAAAAGAAAAATCGAACCAAACCAAATCTATTTCGGTTCGATTCTCCATATTAAATCAAACCGAATGATTGGCGTTATACAAAAATCGATTGATTTAGTTCGATTAAGAATTTTTTCATAATCAAACCAAACCAAATCAGAAACATCCCTAGCAATAAGGAATGGGATAAAATATTTATAAGGTAATTATAATTGTATTATAAAATAAAAAATGCTCATATTTGTGTGTGATCTAATGGCTCATAACTTAGTTAAATAATTTTGTCGACGATTCAATAATTCATAATGTACCTGAATACATACTATTAGTTATGTTTCACACTTTTTTTGGTGTTTTTGTTGAATGATGTGGCTGAAATATTTTCATTTCTATTTTCAAAACTATATAGAGTACTTATTAATAAAATATTTCTACTTCTGCAATTTTTTCTATCTTTCCAACTACTTGGTACCATATGTTTACTCCAATGTATACTATATTATTACTTTTATTATTTATACTGATTGCACTTCAATTATTATCTACGTATATATATACGTATGTGCATCGACCACTAATATATATTGAAGTGAATAACATAATATGGAGCACAATTATTTCATGAGGTAGGGGTTATATTTCATTAATTTTCAAGTGTTCGTCTTGCTTAAATATATTGCTTTGAATTCTTTCTTGTACGGAATTGGTGATGAGAATAAATTTGAATATATTTATAAAAAAGTTGTTGATATTTAATAATTTTAAATATATTTATTATATATGTAACTCATTTGAGTTCGACTAGATCAAATTAAACATGTTTTCTGTAATAGTTTTATATAAATTACTTGTCGAGTGAAGGAAAACAGATAAATGATCGATTGCATAATAACATTATCAAATATAAAAAATTGAAGTGAAAATAATTACTCAAATCAGAGTATGTTATGCCCTCGACAAATTAGAAATATCAAAAATTAAAGAGAAATAATACCTAGAATCGAGCAAGTTTGTTTTCATTTTCTCTAAAAATAAAAACAGAAAGTTATCAATTTTTCTTCTATTTTCACGGTTATTTTTATTTTCGGCATGTTTTCCCCAATACATTATTACACTTTCTCTCCATTTTTATTTTTCATTTTCTCCTATTTATATTTATATGATTATTAATACAAAACCACTATATTTTCCAAATCCAACTCATTTTTAATCCTATTTAATTATTACATTTTAAACAAAACCTCCAAACAATATTTCATTTTCGAAATCATATTTATAATTAATATTTTATTAATCTTTTTCATCAAAAAAATAAAAATACCTCCAAAAATCAAATCCAAGCAATTCAATGCCAACTCTATATTGCAACTATATGTTATTTCTTGGCAGCCGTAATCACATTGCCTAGCAGTTGAGGGAAATAATGAAAATAAGGTTATGACGTGTAACTACCTACTTAGGCACAACCTAATCTCTGTTTAAGAATGATTCATCAAAAGAGCTTGTTAGAATCAAACATACGACATTTGATAGCGTGCGGAATTCAGATTTAATTTATATCGTTAGACTAAAATATAATTACGTATAATATAAACCTTTTATTTGTATATACTAATAACTACTTTATTTATGAGACTAGATATCTTTTTATTTTCTCATAATTTATTTTTATTTTAAATCGTATTTTTCAATAACTTATATTTATTCTTTCTCTATAAATATTTAATACTTTTATTTATAACCCGCTAAGCCATATATAAGCATTATTTTTTTAGATAATTTATCCAAACATAAATTCATTTCCAAAATATTTTTTTAATTATTTTTTTTTAAATTTTAAAAATAATAAATAGAAAAAGAAAATGGAAACATAACCAAATGGGCTCTTTGTTCACACTTGAGTGACGGATTACATTGAAAGTCCCTTTTTTCTTCCTACGAATTTTGGCATAATGTTCTACTCTAATTACCCTTAACCTTTAAGTGGAGAATATTACCTTCCTATGTTCTTTTTTAATTTCCAATATATCTCAAAAAAAGTAATATTAAATCTGGTTCGCTCATAATAGTTAAATTATGAGAAATATAATTATTTAAAAAGAAAAAAGAAAAAAGAAAAATACCTTTGAACCGAAAGTGGCCGAATCGCCATTTAGGTTAATCTTTATTCTTTAGTACTTTTGTCTTCTAGAAACATTCTTGTCCTCTGCCAACACTTTGGAATGAGATATTTATTATTGTAAAAAAAAAAGGGACAAAAAAAAAGAAAAGAAAAAGAAAAATCGTATTTTAGCAGAGAGGACAAAAGCGTGTCCTTAATTTAATTACAAAGAATTATATATTTCACCTATATTTACATTTTATTTAATTATAGATTAATCCAGAATATTCTAGTTATTTTAAAAAATAGTGCTCGAATTATTTATGTAAATAAATTAAATGTGTATAATTAATGCAGATGTCGTTTGCCGACTTAAATCATATAGAAAAATTAAATTTATTTCAATTTTTTCATTTAAAATAAAATAAAATAAAGTAAAATAAAAGAGGTCAATCAACTGGAACAAATGAATGACGTAGATCATAGTTCAATACATGAGGTGAGCCTTGTTTGCCTCCTTGGCAGGGAAATCATAATTTCCACAAAATTTTCCAATTAGTTGGGTGAAATTGAAAAAAATAAAATAAAAAATAGCATTCTTAAATGCACTAACTGCGTGGCTCTATGTCCTTGTAGCATTAAATTTAAGTTTATTTAGGCAATGTTTGGTATTTTGGATATGTTTTCTTGTGTGATTTTAATATGTGTTTTGGGAGAATAAGTATTGAAAGTGATATTGTAGAATATCAAAGTTGTATTGGGGAATATATTGAATTTTTAGTTATGTTTTGGGGAATAGTTTAAAATTAATTTTAGAGAGTTTTGATACATTCGGTTATGTCTTGAATGGAGATATTTTATATTATAGTAGTCAAATTAATATTTTTTATTAGATTTTTGGGATGAAAGTGAAATTAAATGATTTTTTTTATTATTATAATAACAGTAAAATATATATGATGTGTATATATATAATATATATTTGTTTATATTAAAAAATAGGAAAGTTTTGGGGATAATGAAAGATTGGAGAGAATATTTTGAAATTTCTTTTTAATATTTTAAAAAAAAAATAAAAATATGTTTGGCTATGTTTTTGTTTTGGGGAAACAAAACTAAATATTCTCTTAAAATTTATGAATTCATTTTGAATGAATACTGAGAGATTTTTTTTTTCTTTTTAATTAAAATGAGATTACATCCATTAATACATTAAATTTTTATAATTTCATCGTACACTAATGCTGTCCTTGTAGTAATAAATTTGCATTTATTTAAAATTTATCAATACACCTCATATGAGTACTAAGACTGATTTTATTTTAATTAAAATCATCTTACACCTAGTATATTAGACTAGGGTTTTACAACTTTTCCATCAATTATTATTAATATAAATTAACATTTCTATCAATAATTTTAAATTTATGTTCATTCAAAATTAATCAATACACCTTATATAAGCCCTAGCGGATTTTCTTTTAATTAAAATCGAATTATTGAATAAGGGTTTTGAATCTCGATTATAAACCTGATAATACAAGTAAATTGGGGTTATTAAGTTCTCAACAAAATTTGATTGTGTAGTTGTCGATAATTCATTGTATTATTATGTATTTACTGACTTAAATATTTAAAAAAATTATTAATTTTTTTAAATTGAAAAATAATTTTTTTAAATTTATTTTTCAATTTATGAAAAAAATATTTCGACTCAATTCACGATCCGAAGTCACCGACCATATTAAAAGAAAATCATTCCCACTCGTATCAACACCTTATTTATTACAATGTCCAGATGGCAATGCCAACTGCCCTCGTCGCATCCGTCCGGCTGCCATCGCGCATTAAAGCCGTACCATTTCAAATTGGCGACCAATATTACTTTTAAATCTATGATTCATATTGGATAGTATTTAACTATTTAAGTGGATAGTATTTTACATGGATGCATGTGGTCATTAATTTGTATTATAATATATCGTGTCAAGTTCTGAAATGAAAGTATTTTTTTTTTATTATACTGATAGGATTCATACTTGCATGGGTTGTTTAGGTATCTAATATGTTCATAGTTAAGTATGAAAGTTCGAATATGTTGTAGTAGGAAGTCATCAGAGTCATTTTTTGTCTATCATAATGATGTCAGGACAAAAGATTGTCATTATTTGTCTAAATATTATTCCTCAAATTAGTATAAAAAAAATTCGATGCTTATCATAATAATTATTACAATTGAATAAGTTTTAATTAACTAATCGTTGCTTCTTTGTTCTCCCCATGGGATTAATGATATTTTGTTAGTTCTCTTGAAAGAGAGGGGTGCTTTTGGGATTACGAGTGCAATTTTCTTATCATATATCGTTGAATTTAAGATCCTAAATAGAATTTCAATGATGAATTGGAAAAATGTCACAATAGCAAAAGTCATCATGCTGCTTTTTTTTTTTTATGTGTTACAATAATCGAGATAAAAGATTGTCGTTATATGTCTAAAACCTATTTTCTTATCCTTGTATGAAAGGAATCCGATACTTGTAATACCATAATTTCCTTACACCAGTACAAAAGGAATTTGATACTTGTAATATCATAATTTCTTTACACCAGTACAAAAGAATTTTGACACTTGTAATATCATAATTTCCTTACACCAGTGCAAAAAGGAATTTGATGCTTATTATGATAACTATTAGAATTGAAGAAGTCTTGATTAACTTATTGTTGCTTCTTAGTTCTCTTGATGGGATTAATTATATTTTACTAATTCTCTTGAAAGAAAGGAGTGTTTTCGAGATCACAAGCTCAATTTTTTTGTCATACATTGTTGAATTTAAATTCCTAAATAGACTTTTTTCAATGATGAATTGAAGAAATGTAATAATAGCACAAGTCATGATGCCTTTTTTTTATGTGTCACGATGATCGAGATAAAAAAAATATTATTGTCTGTTTAACCCCTATTTTCTTATCCCTGTATGAAAAAAATTCGATACTTGTAATATGATAATTTCCTTATACTGGTACAAAAGGAATTTGATGCTTATTATGATAATTATTTGAATTAAAGAAGTTTTAATTAACTAATTGTTGCTTCTCAGTTCTCACCGTAAGATTAATTATATTTTACTAATTCTCTTGAAAGAGAGGACTGGCGCAATTTTCTTGTCATACATCGTTGAATTTAAAATCCTAAATAGGCTTTCAATGCTAAATTGGAGAAATGTAACAATAGCACATGTCATCATACCCCTTTTTTATGCATTACAATAATCAAAATAAAAAATTATCATTATCTATTTAAACCCTATTTTTTTTTATCCCTATTCGAAAGGAATTCGATACTTGTGATATGAAAATCATTGAAATTGAACAAATTTTGATTGAATAACCGCTGGTTCTCTTCATAGAATCATCTTCTTTTTTAGATAGTGGCTTAGAAAGCTAGTTAGACTAAGTTAGAAGAAAGAAGAAATAAAGTTGGACAAGATATGTGCATCTCATTCGACCTAATTAGTTTTTTGCATTGACATGAAAATAGTGTGACAAAAAATCATACTTAGTTTGGGAAAAATCTAAGAATATTTTCCTCGTTTTTTTCCCCAAAAATAGTTTTATGTATTATTATTGTCAAACCTCAACAAATAATTTAGAACCAAACATTAATAGCTAATAATATATCAGCATTAATCAATAAATCAATTATTATGAAAGTGGATAAAATATTCGTACTTTTCATTTTGCATTCAAAATATATTGATAATAAAGAATATTCACACGAACTTATAACTTATTAAAACATTTCTACGATGTTTTAAACTCTTTGAAGCTTCATATAAATATCTTGAAGTATTGAAAAAAAAAGTAAGAGATGAATTTATATGCTCTTAGAATTAAGATCTTATACATTCTTTTGTAAAAAAAGAAATAGAGAGAGTTTTTAATTTATTTTTAAAAATTTTAATAAACTATCATTAATTGTGTCTTATAGAAAGGTTTTTTTTAGCAAAAAAATAATTTAGACAAATGCCCTCGTTCGTATAGTTTATTTTACATGATGTAGAATATGTTAGGACTGTCAATGAATTAGATTTTAATTCGAATATAATTTGAATTCAATCTGAATTTTAGAATTCTTAATCAATTAAAATATTCAATGGATTGGATCTGATTATAAATATTTATAGTCCAAAGTAAATTAATCAGATATAAAATTAAACAATACAATCTATTAAAAATCTAAATTCGAACTTTAATAATTTTTTATTAAATGAATACTCTTATATATAATATCAATAAAAATTTTAAACCAAAATCTTTATATTATGTTGGCCTAATCTCTTTATTATACTGTTAATATTGAGCCTTAATCTAAAATTAAGTGGCATATTGAAAATAATATCAAATATAATAATGTATAATAGTTTACCTGTGTATTAATATAATATTATATAAAGATTTATTATTCAAATATTTAACTTTTAGGCCAATATATGATAAAAAAATTGCTAAAAATTCAAATACGATCAAATTTACTTTGTAAATGCAATATTTATACAATGCAAAAGGGAAAAAAATTTATAAAGTAGGGTTGAATTTTTTTTAATCGAATTTCGAATATACATCGGATTCGAATATAATGTTAACTAACAAAAATTATATATGATATTGGTTCGAATTAAAATATAAATTTTTGATAATTAAATTTTAATTTGAATATGACTGATTCGGTCCAAATTCGATCCGTTGAACACGCAGATGCCAAGCCCACGTGATTTCGGCCAAACTAATCCACAGATCACCAATGCACAATGTGTCGTTTGGCCCATTTACTAAAATGCAAGTGGTCCAAGTTTCTAAAGTAACTGATTTGGCCCATTTCTTTAAAAGTAAAGCAATTGGACAGCAAACTGAAAATGAAACAAAAAAAATAGTGCAAACCAGAGAAGAAGCCCCAATTGATTTAATTATCTATTTTATTAATAAAGCATTAAATTTTTTTATATATTAGTAAATAATGTGTTTAAAATATTTTTATCTTTATCTTTTAATCTATTATTCTTAATAAAATAATTAGTAATATTAGCGATGATTGGGATTTATATACAAGTAATATTTTTAATTATATAAGAATATTTTAAATAATTTTACACATATGATATATAAATATATTTACATCAATTGCGCTATAATATTTAGATACACATCGAGTATGCACCTATCACTAGTATTTATAATCTGCCCATTATTAACATTATAGTTAATTTCTTGTTTGATTTATATAAATATTTACATAAAAAGTAAATAAATTTAGTATTATATGAACAAGAATGAATAAATAAATAATTTTATTTATTTTATATTTTGAAAATTCTACAACACACATAAATTAAACCACTAATTTTTATAATTAGTTTGGTTATTTGATAAAATTGAGAATAATTGTTTTTTTTTAAATAACTATTATGAGGAATTTTTAAGATTTTAATTTCTTTTGTTGTTGGCATAAAAATGTATAATTAAATATTATTTCATATATTTAATCAATTATAAATAAAATTTTTAGATAATAGTGATGCTACATAAATATTGTTGAGCTCATTAAAATCTTTTTATACACATTAATTATTGACTGAGTTTGATATAAAAAATTACAGTGATTAGTTGAGCCAAGATTGACTCCAAGCTCATACTATTTACACGATTGGCCTCAATTGTCATTTTATAATTGAAGGTAATATTGTGGTCTAGCTAGAGCAACTGAAAAAAATATGAATAAATCTGCCCCTCATTTTGACAATTAATTTTTATAGATTAAGGCGTATGAATCCATTCGAATACTTCTTAATCATATGATTAATAATTTTTCGTATCAAATGCGACCGTTGTGTATTATATATTCAATAGAAAATTTAATCCCAAATTTCTGCACAAGGAATGTTAAAATACAAATTCTACCAATTAAAAGATATATTTAAAGAGAGATTAATAATTTTTTTAAAACCAAATTAAATAATATAAACTATATTTGAGTGACAGAAGTACAATTCTAGAATATTCTTATAAGAAAAGCTTGGTGCAAAAATAAAAACGTGGGAGCGGGACTGGTCGGCAACGAAGCATTATTAGCCAATCAGGCGGCGAAGTAGAAGAAGTAGAAGCTAATTCAAACAAGGACTTCTCTCTGCGCAGACAACGGAATAAATCCACCACCATCCAGATCTAATCCAACGGCTACCTCTTAGCACTGGGGTTTTCGAACATTCTAGAACGAGAAAACAAAACGCGTCCTGCTTTCTCCTTATAAATATTATTCGTCGCTGCTCTCCGCTTCCTCTCAAGAAACCCTAGTTCTCCTAACCATTAGAGTTTTGCGTTTTTCATTTCTTTTTTCACTCTACACGAAATTCTCTCTCCGATTTAGATCTGCGAATTGAAACTGCGAGTAATGGCAGGAAAAGGAGAAGGCCCAGCTATCGGAATTGATCTCGGAACGACGTACTCGTGCGTCGGCGTTTGGCAGCACGATCGCGTCGAAATTATTGCCAATGACCAGGGTAACAGAACGACGCCGTCTTATGTCGGTTTTACTGACACTGAGCGGCTTATTGGTGATGCCGCTAAGAATCAGGTTGCCATGAACCCAACGAACACTGTTTTTGGTAAGATCTATGGTTCTCTCTGGCACTTATGCGAATTGATTTTGGCTTTTTTTGTGTAGATCTATAAAATGGGAGTGACTTGGTGTATGTTTCATGTTTTCATCTGTCTTTGCATTATGGATCTGGTTTACTATGGTGCATTTTCCATTAGTTCTCTGTACTATAGGTGATAACTATCTGATGTACACTTGTTATTGCCGCTTGATGCGTATGGTCGAAAGTATGAAAGTCAGTTTATTTTGTTGACCAATCATTAGATCTGATTCTTATTGGTGTCTTCGAACATCCTGTGATGATAATATTAGTATGAATAGTTCTTATTCCATCTTCCACTTATGTTCCTTTCTCATCGGGTGCGTCCGTCGAATTTGTGTGTGAGAATTATAGGATGGTTTTATGGATCAAACAGTTATGTATTATGTTCCCTTCTCATCGTGTGCGTCTATGTAATTTGTATGTGAGAATTATAGGATTGTTTTATGGATCTAATAGTTATGATTTGATTCTGGTTTAGATTCTCGGCGTGCAGGGGGCTATATTCAACTTGCTTTTGTCTTTATATTTAGTTTTCTTCTCTGAATTTTTAACTATTTTACGTAGAGATGTCTTAGGGATATTGTTTAGCTGGATGAGTGTTTTATATTGTTTACCATGCCCATGTGGTGCTGTGTATTGCTTGTGTCTTGATGTGTTGTGTTTGAGGTCTTTGCACCTGTGGCTCATGGATTTTGGTGGCTTGTCCTGGTTGTTAGTTTTGCTGGTAATCGTTTAAGATTGGAGAATATAAGGAGATTTATCTTATTTGTCCCCTATTTGCAGATGCTAAGAGGTTGATTGGAAGGCGATTTACTGATGCCTCTGTGCAAAGTGATATCAAATTATGGCCCTTCAAGGTCATTGCTGGGCCTGGTGACAAGCCCATGATTGTTGTCAACTACAAGGGTGAAGACAAGCAATTTGCAGCTGAGGAGATTTCATCCATGGTTTTGATGAAGATGAGGGAAATTGCAGAGGCATACCTTGGTTCAGCTGTGAAGAACGCTGTGGTTACGGTTCCAGCCTACTTCAATGATTCACAACGTCAAGCTACCAAGGATGCTGGTGTAATTGCTGGTCTCAATGTGATGCGTATTATTAATGAGCCCACTGCTGCTGCCATTGCTTATGGTCTTGACAAAAAGGCAACCAGTGTTGGTGAGAAGAATGTTTTGATTTTTGATCTCGGTGGTGGCACTTTTGATGTCTCCCTTCTCACAATTGAGGAGGGTATTTTTGAGGTTAAGGCTACTGCTGGTGATACTCATCTTGGAGGTGAAGACTTTGACAACAGGATGGTCAATCACTTTGTTCAGGAATTTAAGAGGAAGAACAAGAAAGACATCAGTGGTAACCCCAGAGCACTAAGAAGGTTGAGGACAGCTTGTGAGCGAGCAAAGAGGACTCTCTCATCCACTGCGCAAACCACCATTGAAATTGACTCTCTCTATGAGGGTATTGATTTCTACTCCACCATTACTCGTGCCAGGTTTGAGGAGCTCAACATGGATTTGTTCAGGAAGTGTATGGAGCCTGTTGAGAAGTGTCTTAGGGATGCAAAGATGGATAAGAGCACCGTACATGATGTTGTTCTTGTCGGTGGTTCCACTAGGATTCCCAAGGTTCAGCAATTGTTGCAGGATTTCTTCAATGGGAAAGAGCTGTGCAAGAGCATCAACCCTGATGAGGCTGTTGCATATGGTGCCGCTGTTCAAGCTGCCATTTTGAGTGGCGAGGGTAATGAGAAGGTCCAGGACCTCTTGCTTCTGGATGTTACTCCCCTTTCCCTTGGTTTGGAAACTGCTGGTGGTGTCATGACAGTGTTGATTCCCAGGAACACCACCATTCCTACCAAGAAGGAACAGGTCTTCTCTACCTATTCGGACAACCAGCCTGGTGTGTTGATTCAGGTCTATGAAGGTGAGAGAACAAGGACGAGGGACAACAACTTGCTTGGAAAATTTGAGCTCTCTGGCATTCCTCCTGCTCCCAGGGGAGTTCCTCAGATTACTGTATGCTTTGATATTGATGCCAATGGTATTTTGAATGTGTCTGCTGAGGACAAGACTACTGGCCAGAAGAACAAGATTACAATTACCAATGACAAGGGTAGGCTCTCCAAGGAGGAAATCGAAAAGATGGTTCAGGAGGCAGAGAAATACAAATCCGAGGACGAAGAACACAAGAAGAAGGTTGAAGCAAAGAATGCATTGGAGAACTATGCGTACAACATGAGGAACACTGTGAAGGATGAGAAGATTGCCTCCAAACTCCCTGCGGCTGATAAGAAGAAGATTGAAGATGCAATCGAGTCAACCATTCAATGGTTAGACGGGAACCAGCTTGCAGAGTCAGATGAGTTTGAGGACAAGATGAAGGAGTTGGAGAGCATCTGCAATCCCATCATTGCAAAAATGTACCAAGGGGCAGGTGGAGAGGCACCCATGGATGATGATAGTCCTTCTCCTGCACCTGGCGGTAGCAGTGCAGGTCCCAAGATTGAGGAGGTGGACTAAGCATTCTCTTGGTGTTCCTTTTATGGGGTTTATTCTAAGTACTGCAGTTTTTCAGTTTTTGCTGGACAAGATTTTTGGTATTTTGAATTGTTATCTCAGAGGTCATTAGTAGCCTCTTCTTAAAAAACCTCGACAAAATTATTATGCATTTTTTATTCTATATCTAATACTTCTAAATACTAGTTTTACTAAGTGATGGTGTTTCTCTCTGCCTTTCTTGAAGCTGATTGGGAATTTTATTAGTTTCATTAATATCCACGGTATTTGGTTAAGTGTAACTTGTTAATTTTGTCATAGAAAAGTTCAAGCTGCGGAAAGTTCGATCCTTTTTCCCACTTCCGGAAGCTGCCGGGTGTTCCGGATCAACGTTTTTATGAGCCAAACAGCTGGACCTACAACGATAGCTGAAAGTATTCACTAGATGTTTGGTTTAATTTAGTCACAGAACCCTCTTTTGCTGTATGACCATACTAGCTGCATTACTAATGGAATTATTGCTTCAGTGCATTACATAGCTGAGCAGTCGCATTTGCCCAAATTCTTCATTCTAAAACTATAATCGCAAATATTGGCAAAGTCACTTTCTGATTTTCTTCATTCTAAAACTATAATCGCATTCTGCGCTCTTGCTTCTATAAAATGGGATGAAAATCGGAGTTCTAACCCCAATGGAATAAACTTATATTTGTCCTAATTTAGAATTTTAAATTTTCCCGATCTATAATTGATAGTCAACGTAATATAAATTCTGCTAATCACTATTTGATACAAAAATATATTCAGTAATAATCATTTAAATAAATAAAATCGTTAACTTTACGTAAAATGCATTCCCCCATTCCCCGGTCTATCAGAATAGAAAAAATTGAGGCCTTATACGTTTTCATTTACAGCATTTTCCAGTGTCTTTTCATTTTAGCATTAAACTTTTCTATAAAAATAAAAACACATTTAGATATATATGTATATATCTTTAAGTTTTATTAAATTTAAAATAATATTTTAAAACACACATAATAATTAACGGTTCGCATTGTCGTCCCATTAATCAAATTATATATTGTATAGAAGATTCATTATTATATATCCCGTCAGTAGAATATCATATTAAATGTTTATAAAATGGGTTCCACTTTGATTAAATAATTATTCAAATTCAAAATTAATGATTATATATATGTGTGTGTGAAAATAAAATAAAATAAAAACTTTTCTTGAAAATAAATAATTCTCCATGTTTTAAATAATTTTAAAAGAAAAGCAAGTACAAAAAATAATCCCAAACTAGCGAACAAGCAAATTTGACTCAGCCTCCACAATAAAGTCAAATCGGATGCCTTTTTTCTTACAGTTAACCCAACCAACTTCAATTATTTAGAGGAAGTGCCAAATGAACCCAACTAGAGAGGACCCCACTCCATCAATAGCATCAAGACACGTGGACCAATGCCTTTGGCTTCTAACTCAACAATACGAACCCTCCCATATCACATACGTATTTTAATCTCCTATCATCCAATTTTGACATTTTTATATATTATCTATCAATTTCCAGGTTCATCTCATGCTGGAACTATCACCACCAGTTTCTGCCTCCCTCAGAGTACCTTTTTCCTTTCTGTCTACCAATAAGCTTATCATTAACGTGATATGATCAGTATTGCAAATAATTAAGGTAGTGTTTGGTTATGTTTTGTGTTTGATTTCAATATGTGTTTTGGAGGAATGAATGTTGTAAGTGAGATTAGGGAATATGAAAGTTGTGATGATTTTTAGTTATGTTGGAATAGTAAAAAATTTATTTTTGAAAGTTTTGATATGTTTGTTTATATTTTGGGGGAATATTTTTTATAGTAGTAGTGAAATCAATGTTTTTTTATTAGATTTTTGAAGTGAAAATGTAATTGAATAATTCTTTTTATTATAAGAATAATAATAAAATATATATGACATATAATATATATAAGTGCGTATATATTGAAAAATAGAGAAATTTTGGAGACGATAAAAAATAAAAGAGGGTATTTCGGAGAAACATAACCCAACACTCCCTAAATGATTGTCGCTTAAGGGCTAAGTACCCAAAAAATGCTACAATTTTTAAAAGAGTATTTGAAAAAAAAATATTTAAATTTTTTTATAAGCTGTTAAACCTTACCAGATGTTTCTTGAGCCATATAAAAATGCTAGATTTTATTTTGAAAGTAAGCTTTTATAGTGTGCCAAAAAAATAAAATTTTGAATAAAACATACAAAATGTTAAAATTTTAAAAATAATTTTTTTTTTTTTAAAAAAAAATGATAAGATACTAACATCTTAATTTTGAAAATTTATATGCCCTTTTTGAATACAAACACAACGTGAATTAGTACAAGAACTTGGCGCTGTATATATTCAGTTTCATCCCCCACTTAGTTGCTATTCCCTTTGAAATGTCAACAGATTTCTCAACTACTGCTGACGGGTGAAGTACAAATTTATTCTCTGACAACTTATGCCATAGATATACTACGTTGTCACACAAGAGGCACATCCCTAGCCCAGATTACAGTATGAAAAAAAAAAAAAAGAAAAAAGAAAAAAAACATTTGGATGAATTCTAACAAGAATTTGTGGAGTAAATAGACAGCACAAATGCAGAAAGAGGGCCAATTATCTGATAAGTCAAACATAATTTTCCATTGCAAAAGCAGCTAAAGCTGATCATATGAATATACCAAAAACCACAGCACTTAGAACCTTAAAAAACAGAACATAACAAATGTCATATGCATATCCCGTTTGATCGATTACAACATTGCAACGCACAAATGTTAGTGAAACAAACGAAAACACCATCCTAAACAACCATCTTGCATTTTGCCAAGTAGAGAGTTCTAGGTCAACATAAGATCATTACCCCCATGGTGAGGACGAAGACACACACGAACTTCATGTTCTTCTGGTCCCTCTCGCAGTTTTGGCACCAATATCTCAAGCACCGTTCCTGGACCGTCATAATATGCTTCAATATTAGCATCTTCAGGAATTCTCGTCGAGAGTGGGATTTCTCTGACAAATTCTCCAGGCAGGCAGTGCTCTGAGGATCGATCTGTAAGCTTGAAAGTCCGGTTGTGCCTCTTGATAAACGGTGTTCGAGATGTACTTATGCAAGAAACCTTGATGATCCCATGAGTGAGAGTGTTCCTCCAAGAAACTTTTACCCTCTGAAGATCTACAAACGGCAGGCTGATTATGATCAGATAACCTTCCTCATCCTCGTAGATTGTTTTGGCAGCTGTGACAGGTCCGTAAACGTTCCTCAGGACCCCACTAAATTCGTTTAACCAGTGTGGTTCGTTAGGGTGAACTTCCAAGTCAGGGACCCTATCGGGAGCATTCACGGCCAAATAACAATCATCATCGTTCCCCTGTGAGAAAAAATCTTTCTTCCTTTTGTTGCTGACAGGAGATAGGTCAATTGCTTCCCCATTGCTATGATTGGCTGGCTGAGTCGAAAGATTAAGCACGGATCCATTGAGCAGCTTCTTCGAGTGAGAATGTGGATTACCACCCTTAATCGGAGGAGGTGGCCTTTCAAGTTCAAACTCTGTGTTTGGCAGATTTCTCCATGAGCCATAATCACTAGCTTCAGGTGGAATGGTGAAGTTCAGCTCTCGGCCAGTGAGCTCAGTCCACCTTTTTCTATCATCTTCATCCAAAGCCATGAGATTGGGGGATGAGACAACCTCAATACCATGAACACACTGAGGATTTGAAAGCCCTCTGTAATGTTTCCTTTGCATCCTATGGGAACGGACAAAGCCTTTATCGACGCTAAAAGGGAATGGACGCTCTCCTTGACGAGAATGGCCATTCATATAACTCCGTAGCTGCATCTTTCCTAGAGCATTCTCAGGCCTTTCCTTGAAAACCCACATGTACATATTTTCCATATCATGCTGAACCATGAAAGTATCGAGCTGAAGATCAGACTTATCGAACCCAGAAACTCCATTACCATCACGTATTATTTTTGCCTTTGATTTCTCATTCAGCACTGGCTTAAAGTAAAAGCTGAAGAAGAACCAAGCACCCCAGATGCTATCGACCCTCTTTGCACATTTCCTTCCAACTTTGGGGACATTAAGAAAACTCTCGGTCTCATATATTTGAGTACCTAATCCAACATCAAGAATATCACAATGATCAGGGTTCCAAGTCTGTTGAGGTGGGCTTCGCTCGGCTGAAAGGGGTAAATTGATATCAGGAGGACGGGTCAAAATAACTTGGCGATTCATCTCGAGGTCTAACTCGTCGTGTGAGGACGAGGCACTTGAATCCATGGACAAGAGGGTTGAAGGGTGATGATTCTCCATTGACAAAGCAGTCAGAAGAGTATCTCCCATATCAATAAATATCCCTTTCTCTGAGGGCAAATCTTCTACGTTGGGCCGACTAATTTCACCTCAATAACCATTTTGACAAAAAACCAATCTTTATAAACACCTCCATCATGTCAATCCCAGCTGCAAACTCCCACTTCCATCAAAACCCTAAACTTATTCATCTCTAGACTACTTCTCCACAGTAAACATAAGCCAAATCCTAAACTCCACGTCAAAGCAAACAGAAATTCATATACCCAAATTTTTTACCCCAAAATATTGAAACAGAAAAATAGGAACAGTATGATGAAGAAAACCAAGAACAGGAAGTAAACAAAAAAAAACCAAAGAGAACTAAAAGAAAAAGATCTTTAACCCTAAACTAAATTGAGAGAAACAGGAAGAAATTAGATGAAGACCACATCCAATCCTAAACCAACAATCTCCTTCAACCCTCGAAAGACAGGTGGGAGAGACATTGAATCAGACCCATCAAATCTATATGTCTGCTAATGGGAATTCCTAAATGAAAGATACACAAAATCTGTATCTTCTTCTTTAATTTGTTAAAAAAGAAATAAAAACCCAAACTTTCTAATTGAAACCCAATATTTTCTATATCTATATCTGTTCAAATATATATTACCAATCTATGAAGCCAAGGCCCAAGAAAAGGACTAAATCAGAGGGGATCTTGGAAGAGTACCTTTTGGGATAAGCTTCCACAACCAAGAATCCACACAAACCTGGGCACTCAGAAGCATCAATGGTCTTCACAATCCTCATCTTCTTCTTCCTAATTCTCTCAATAATCTAATCTATTTTTCCCCTCAAGAAAAAACTCTAAATCTTTCTTTCCACTACTACAACTTCCAACTTCTAACCCTAAACAATTTGTGTCAACAGATGCATATGTAGGATTTTATTTCTTTGGATTTTCTGCAGAGACAGTGAAACAGAAATTTATTATTTTAAAAAAAAAAGGGTTAACACGCGTTCTTTCGAGTTTCAATGTGTTATAGAAAAAGAAGGAAATGTGTAGGTTGAAATGCGATTGTAATTTATAGAGCGAATATGGTGTCGGAGGATGCCTGTGAGGTAAAAGCCTGCACCGAATAATGCTGGGCTAAAGGGCGACGGTGCCGTTTGGACTTCGTTGAGGTGGGTGGGTACCTTTTCTTATATGCTTTCTAAATTAATTATTTTTATGAGTTATGTCTACCTACACTTTTAGATAAGAGACTTGGAAGACCACATGGGAATTTTTGAAAGTAACATATTCTTTAGAGATGCTATTTTGAATGTGCTTAATATCATAAATGCATAAAAATATGCCTCAAATTTAATTTTATATTTTCTAAATTCAGCTACATTGAAAGAAAAAGATTATTTGAAATCAATAAGATCAAATTTAAGTGGCAAAGTCGTAACTGCAGATTCTAAATTTGAATTTCATTAAGATGTCTTTTTTTTTAATCTACTTTTATAATAATTGATTGTCGATTAATAATAATTGATGGTAATGCCATATATAACTGTAATTTTGAGTTTGAATTTTATTAAAGCGTTTATTTTTATAATTATTGATGATAAAGTTGAGATCTTGTAATCATATAATTCAGGATCAAATACCACAAATTCCCACCTTTATTTACTTTTATAATAATTATTTGTTGATTAAAAATAATTCATAACTATAGATTTTGGATTTCAATTGCATCAAAGTGCCTATCTTTATCTATTTTTATAATAATTATTTGATGATTAGTAACTGTTAAAACTATTGATTGTAAAGTTGAAATTTCATAACTATAAATTTTGAATTCGAATTTCATCAAGATGTCCGTCTTTATCTACTTTTAAAATAGTTATTCGGTGATTAATAATTGTTAATGAATACAACCAATTTCGTAACGACATTATTTGGGATTAAGAATTATACCCTATTTCATCGATATTGCTTTAGTTCCTTAATTTAATTAACTTTGAGTAGTGGATAATAAGTATTCGTATAATCGTACGTAATGGTTGACACGTATTTAATAATTATTTCTTTTTACTTAAAAACAAAGGGTAGTTTTTTTAAAAAAAAAATAAGAAAAAGAAAGGGTGGTTGCTTGTAAGAATTGGAGCCTATCCCAACCCTTGTAATTTGTATGGCGGGCAAGCATTTTGGACAGTTTTTCACAACGCAAAAATAAAGTCAACATGAATGAGATAAATTTTGGACATAAGCAAAAATAAAATTGCTCGCAGATAATGTCTGAACATGTGATGCACACATGAAATGGACTAAAATCGCATCATGTCTGTGGCTGTGAACCGATAAAATCGTACTAACCATATATGTTCTCCTCCACTATTTTTCAACCTTGAA
>JACGDI010004947.1:58440-75434 GCA_014898725.1 Jacaranda copaia | reverse complement strand
CCCTTTTAATTTAAATATTGATTAATGGAAAAAGAGAGAGACAAGAAAACATCCTTTAATTTTAGTCATCCAAATGTGAGGACTTTTTAGAGTAGACATATATTCTTAGGGTTAGTTTGGTTTCGATGATAAGATAGGATAAAGTGTTTTTATTCTATTTTGTCATTTATTTGATTAGAGTGACAATAAATATTCAAATACATATAAATACTAAAAACCCATATCATATATGCAATTTCTATGATAAATTACCTTATCACCCCCGTAGGTTTATTTATTATATCAGCCAAACTATACTATAATAATAAAAAATTACATAAATTATTACATGATAAATAATCATGGGATAACTTAAAAGTTCAACCAAATTAGCTCTTAGTGTAATATACTAATAAATTTAATTTTTTTTAATACTGCAACTGTAAAATTTTGGAAAACTTTAAAGAAACTAAGATCTAAATATTTGGAAATTCATTTATTATTGAAAAAATTTCATCGGTCATATCACTACAAGACAAAAGAAAGTTGGTGACAGTATATATAAAGTAATAATGTCAAAAATTATTATTGACTATATACATATACATATATATATATATTAAATGACAAAAATTTTAGCATGTCACATATTATACTGAAATTATTACTGTTGATGATTAATGATGTGTGTACGGTGACAATCTATTACGCAGTAGTAACAACTTTTACTGTCGCTATGCATATGTGCATCATTAATTGCACGACAATTTAAAAAATTATTTTTTATTAGTATTACACTAAATTATTATTTTATCACTTAAAAAGTCTGATTAATGATAAAATGCACGTCATTCTTACTTAATATATATAATTAGCGACAACATAAACTGTCAATTTTTTATTAGTAACAACAAAAAACATCTATGCCTTTTCTTGAAAGAAAAAAAAAAATGTCTAATTTTAATTCTTAAGTACTACTTAGGATGAATTCACAAAAATTTGGGGGAGGCATTTGAAATAACCAAAAATTGAAATTGGCCTTAGATTTGCAATTATTGTCAAGTTCTTGATAGGCTATCAATCTGCAAAGCAATCAGATATCTGTTGTTTCCTGATAAAATATTAAATAATAGAACAACTACAATAAATATCCAAAGCCCTACAAACTTTTCATAATGGAGTTCAGATTGCAGTGTAGAATGATCCTAATACACTTATAGTGGAAATCAAATTAACTAATTGAATTATTAAGCCAGCTGTTCAACAACTATTGGTTGAGATTTTATTAAGCTTTAATAAATATTTAATAAATAACATGAGAATTAAGTATTGATTATATATATAGAGTATGAAATATTAAATTAAAGTGAACCATTCTTGTGATGACTCACAACTCATATATATATATATATATATATATATATATTTTAAGGGGGGAAATTAATATTTTTTTAAAAGTGTATTATTATATTTATTATTAGAATATTTTTTTTCCAATTCAAAATTACCCCCACTTCATTAATTTTTCACTGAAAAAAAAACCCAACATCAATTCTTTTACTGAAGTATCCTTAACTTATTAAAGTTTTTTTAAACTTATCGTTAACTTATTAAATTTATTAAAAAATTTAACGAATTAGTTTTTCTAATAAAAAAATTTATTGGATTGACTAAAATGATTTGTGTAAAAGATGATTTTAACTTAAACATATTCAAAATTTTGGAGAATTATATCTTAGAACTTTTAGATATATATTAATTGTAGTAGAGACAATTTTAATTTTAAAACCTCAAAAAAAAGTTTTTTAGAATTCAAAGATAATTTTTCTAAAACTTCTTTACTGCAAATAATTTAAATAATACCTTTACAAATAAAAAAGTATGATATATTTAAGAGTATATTCATAAAAAATAGAATTATTAGCTAATGAATGGGCTTTTCGGAATAAAAAATTAATTTTATGAATTCTTAAATATAAAAATTTATTTTAAGGAGTTTTTAGTAATTTTTTATTAAGTCGGAGAAAAAATTCAATAGCGTAGCCAAAGCAATATAATTTAATGAAACTATAATTTTTTTTAAGCTTAAAATGAAACATAACTTTGAAATGTACCCATAATATTGTTTGGAAAATATAATAATGATAAGATAAGTACCAACACATACTTAAACGAAATAGTTGAATTTAAGTCAAACATATTTCGAAGGTAGACCTTTTTAAATTGATTTGAACATTTTCAAAATTAGGCTATAAAAAATTCACCGTCTTTTAATTGAATCGACAACATGCCATACCTAAAAGGCAATCATAAGAAAAACATACTAAAAAGAAATAAAAATATATGGAAGTTGTCAAAATAACTTTTTTTGGCCAAAATAGTGAATTTCAGAATCACTAAATACCTATGATATTTCAATGACTCCGCTTCAATTTATTTTATAAAACGGACGAATATAAATATATATTCTTTTTTGTTTCTTTTTTGTCTTGAATTAAATTATTTTATTAGAATTTGCCAATCCAAATACTGCAAAAAAAAACATTTACTTGTTATTTTCAATGGATACTAATTTCATTTCACTTGCAATAATGGGTGAGAGGGAGTTGGGGGATAGGTGGTAGGTAGTGTAGTTCAAGTGATCCACGCCTCTTATTAATGGTGATATTTTTGTGACTTTGAGTCTCCTCTTCTGTGCTGGAGGGACTCACCAACAATACCCACCCCCCATCCCCCACCCCATGGACACGAGTAAGACCCCTTCTTAGATTTTTCTTCATTCAAAAAGTGGACTTGCTTTTTCTAGTGGCTATTTGGTGCTTATTCAATGGTAGGCTTCTTCTTTCTTCAAGTGCCCCTTATAAGACCCTAAAAAAAAAAAGAAAAAAAAAAAAAGAAAAGATATGGGTTTTGCCCTTTTCTTGCCTGTTGTTTTCACCATTTTTAAAATGTTGGAAAGTAGTTAGTGAAAATGAGTTTATATTTGAATAAATTGTTGGAAAAGTAATGATTATGTTGGATTTATTAGGTTGTAGGTGGAGAAAGATAAAAATAATAGAATAGAAAGAAAAGATATATAAATTATTGGGAGAAGATATATAAGTTTTAAGGAATATATTTTGAAAATAAAAATAAAAATGATATCAGGTGAAAATATGTATAAAGTGATTTATTTCATTTTTAAAATAATAGAAAATATAAAAATGAAACCAAACAGGCATTAACATTTTCTATTCAAACACAAATTTAAAAAAGAGATCTAGAAACTAATAGCACATGGTAAGTTACAAGGGCTTGCTTCAATATTCAACTTATTTTAATCTATAATGGGTGTTTATTATGTAAAAATTTGGAAGGTGTTCAGTTAAACTTATTTAAAAAAATTTATAACATATTACATTTTATAAAAAATTTCAGAATTCAAAAGATACAAAATCTTATTTTTAAAATAAACTATTGCAATATTTGGATAAAATAAGATTTTTTAAGTAATTTTTTAGTTGAAATGATTAAAATTAAAAAAAATATTTAAAACATTAAAAATAAAATAAAATTTCCGTACTTTTTTAAAAAAATTTATAAAATTCTATTATCTTATTTTAAAATTTTATAAATTTTTTTTTAAATTATCAAATACTTTTAAACATCTTATAAACTTTTATAAATTTATCCCGGCACTCTCTTATTCTCTTTTGCTTCGTCAGCATGCCAACTTATTTATTCAAATAATCATCATTGTTAGTTGCTTTGTCTTTCTTCCCACGTGTGCAATAATTCTTCATTCCTACAACTATTGTTTCGCATGTGTAAGTACTTGCCAACACGTTGTACTTGACAAATGAGAATTCATACAATCTCCTTTATTAATTATTCCAAAATTGAACATAAATCACAAAGGCATCAGCCGCCCAACTTAAGGTTGTTCCACGTTTTAAGTGCATCCTTTCTCTTTTCTTAAAGTCTTCAAATTTGTACTAAGAACCATAAACTACCCATTTTGTAAAGAGAAAATTTGAAGGAATTGGGTATAATAATATTAGTTATTTAAAATTATTGAATTTAATACTGAGTGTCGGACAATAATATTATTTAATAATAGGTTACAATAATTTTATGTTCCCCTAAAGAGGATCATGTCTATTTTTTTAATTACGTTCCTCTATAGAGCTCAAACATGCAATTAAATTATTTAATAATGGGAGACAATAGCCTTATTATCTTCCCCCCAAAAAAAATAAATAAATAAACAAAGAGAAACATGTTTAGTTCTTTAATTATATCCCTTTATAGGACTCGAACATATAACTATTTTGTACGAATAAGTAGGATCCTCCCACCAAGATATCAATTCGGCACTAAAATGATAATAAAATTTTAATTTGATTAAATTCTATTAGTCACATAATATGTATGGTCGATTTTGTCTTATAATGAATTACCAATAAAATTTTTGCTTTAACTGAACTCAATTAATTACTTAATATATGATGAAATCGTTGTTGATTTCATTTATAATTATTCTTTTTTATCATATGACAAATATAATTCGCTCATTTTAAAGTCAATTCTAACTAAAATTTTTACATCATATCAACTATAATTCATGAAGGTCCATGTGTTGCTATCAAGTTACTAAGAAATATTATATACTCCAAAGTGGAATGAGCTAAGCGAAATCTAATGTATTCTTGATTCGATTAGGATATTCTCTCTTCACCTTAATATGAATCCAATCTAAGTTATGTATTGCATTTTAGTGATTTTTTGTTTTATAGTATTTCAATCGTTTTCCTCAATGTCGTATGTGGCCCCTTAGCTCATCAGGAAAAAATTTAGAGAGTGTTTGGCTAAATTTACTTAAAAATCTTCTAAAGTTCCTATAATTTACAAAATAATTTTAAAAATTATAAAATGTTATATCCTTTTTTAAAAATAAACTCCTAAATTATTTACTAAAAGCAAGGTATTAGAATTTATAAGATATCAATAATAATAATTTTATAATTAATATAATAAAATTTAAATTTAAAAATTCTAAAAAGAAGCCCAAAATTCCTTAATTTTTTCTAAAATAGTGTAGAATCTGATAAACTCATTCTTTTTTTTTTTCTTCAAATTTTACCATTATATTATCTTATAAAATATTTTAAAAAATTTATAAATTCACCCAAACACCCTCTTATTCAGTTCAGACAATTCCTTAAATTGCCGGCAACACAAATACTACATGTGGTGACATTAAGTAGAGGCTCAAAATTGATGAGGTCAAAACCTTTTGATAATTTCAACTTTTAAATGGTATGATATCATATCTATTTAAAAAAAAAGAAAAAATAAATATAAAAAGTGTGGGATCGGCAAGGAACCAGCGATAACATGGCGCCAAACAAGCCATAATGAAAATTACATACCATTGGTTTAAATAATAAAAAAGGTACAGACAGCATTTCAATGTCGATATATTTGTACCATAGTGAGCACTGAGCACGTGAAATGCGCTTTTGCACCTTTTGTGTAGGCGTGGGCAAAAGGTTAACCGTACCATAGCAAAATGGTAAGTAAAAGTGCAATCTTATTAGGATTAACACCTTTGGTAACTATTCTTTTTTGTTGTTGATAATTGCAGCAAAAAAAGGGGACATAATCCATTATTGTATGATTAATTAATGCGTCGTTAGAGCAATGGAATCATTAACCGAAGATTAATTTATTCCTCCACCAGGTTAATTTAAGCAAAAGTGTGTGTACTTGATGCAGTATTAAAGCACAAACCAATCTGGGATTAGTTAAAAAATTATTATTAATTTATGAAATTAATGATCGTAATTAGGTCCTCAGATAACACCTGTGTTTAGATTCAGGTGTTTTCTTCCCAAGGCTAGTTTGGTTGGATTTTTAGGTTATCCCACGATTATTTATCATGTGATAACTCATATGATTTTTTATTATTGTGATATAGTTTGGTTGGTATGATAAATAAACGCATGAGATGTGACACGTTAATTTATCAAGAAAATTGTATATATCAATACGAATTTTTGTTATTTATGTGAGTATAAGTATTTATTATCATTTTAATCAAATGAATAATAAAATAAAATAAAAATATTATTTTTTATCTTATCATCTCAACCAAACTTCGTGTTGCTTTCAGACACATGTGGGTTAGGACAATGTCGTGGGAATTTAATTTTGTGGACATGTGCTTCCTTTGGGCTCTCTTTCAGGCCAACTAATGGGACAGTTTCCTGGACAGGCCATAGTGAGGAACCAAACAGCCACAAGATTATGACAAAAGTTTGTATTGTTTATGTGATACTTCATTCCACATTAATTGAAAGTTCAAAAAGTGAGAATTAATTTGATTGAGTTTTTAAATTGTTTCATAATTATTTATAATATAATTTTTTATTGTTATAGTATAATTTAATTAGCATAATAAATAAATTTATGAGAGGTGGTAGGTTAATTTATAATAAAATTACATATATAAATATGGGCTTTTGGTATCTATGCGAGTTTGAGTATTTATTGTTACTCCAACCAAATGTATGATAAGGTGAGAGGAAAAAAAATAAATATATCTCACTTTATCATTCCAATCAAACTAGCTCTGAAAATTTTAATTGAAATATTCGTTGGATTTTTTTTTATAAGGGGGAGAATGGGGCGGGGGGAGGAGAGGGGGAGGTTTTTTTATAATTCAACATTAGGTTACAATGATATATTTGGAGGCAATTATTTCTAATACGATTTGGAGGCCTAGGGTTTGAAAAATGGTATTTAGAACAAAATGCTAGTCGAAATAGCGAGAACTACGACTTATATGGTTATAGTCCTATGCAGTTGGGAGCTATAAGTTTACGAGACAAAGTGCTATATATATAGGACCCAACTTTTGAAATTTATAAATTATATTTAAAATTTCAATACTTAGTCACGATTTTGATTGTGTCTGGCTATCATAAGTACATCATGTTTTAGAAGATTGATTTGGACGCTCTATCCCAAGAAACTAAAATCTAAAAACAATTAAATTTAATTAAAAATAAATTGTTTTTATTCTACTCTTTCCGTTGTATAAATAACTTTTTTTTTGTTTTTTTATAAATTATTTATCTCATTTCAAAAATAAAAAATAATAATAATTGATTTGATTACTTAGCAACTATGCCCTCTTTAAGACATAATTAGTTAGCTTTAGAAATGACTCACAATTAAGCATTTTGCATTTCATCTTAGTGTCGCAACTATAATACAATATCAATAATGGAAAATTTTTATAGTTAAATGCAAGATTTTTAAATTTTTACTTAATTTGAACTATGTATCATTATAAATATTTTATAAACTTCAACATATTATTTTATTTAAATAATTTAAATTTTTATTTATAAATAATTTTTAATATCTTATAGACTCAAATATAATATCTTATGAAATACAGAAATTTATAAAAATATATAAATAAATTTAACTACACATCCTCGTTTATGGTAACGGCTATGCCAATGATTGGGTAAAGTCGTGGAACAAAACCAGCCCCGGCGCCAATTATCTCGTGGATCTCGTGTTTTACATAATCCGTACGATCTTTTTCTTTTTACTCTTATTTTTATTTTTTTATATTTTTTTAGTGGACCCTTCTAGAGGATTCAAAATAATTACAAACCAAAAATAGCTAAACTTGATATCCTTTAGGTTGTGAATAATTGGAGCATGATAACGCCCTCCACTTTTATGATAAGTGTCTAGGAAAATATCTCTTTGGTTAGAAAGTTGGGTTAAGAGTTAAGTTGATATTCAAGATTTTAGTTTGGATTATTTAAATTTGGGTCTTGAAATTATACAACTGGTTAAAGTAGATTCGTTCCGTAAAAATGATTTAATATTTAAGTTAATATTTATAATAAAAAAAATTTTAAAAAATGCACTGAATATGTACAATTGCCAAAATAATTGAATATGTTAAATGTACAAAATTGAACTAGTTATAGTTGACTGGCATATATTCATTCGAGGTGGCATAATATGAATAGTTAAAATACATGTGATCTATCTAATGAGATTTTTCAAGCCGCGAGTAGATTTGAGTAAAATCAACAAATTTGAATAAGGAGACGTGGACCCTTGAAGATGAAAGTAATATTCAATTCCTTAAAAGTATTTGAAAATTGTCTGCTAATTTAATAATTAAAAGATATGTCTCGGGGCAATGGCATGGTCGATCATTCATCATTTTCAAGATTGGTTGCTTCTAAGTAGTCTATAGAGTGGATAAGGGTTAATTGATCTAGTGATATCTTTTTACATTTCAATATATGGGTTTGGAGATTAGACTCTGACGGATTTTCAGTGTGCGTATACAAATAATCTATAGAATGAATAAGGGTCAATTGATTTGGTGATATCTTTTTTATACTTCAATATATGGGTTTGGGGATTAGAATCTTAACGAATTTTTAGTGTGCATATGCATATAAATTAAAAAAATAAAATAAATTAAAGAGTGAAAAAAGACTTATGTGCATTCAATTTGGATCCCAAATTGATGATTCTCTAGCCCATTTGGTTTTGTTTTCACCTTCCCTTTTCATTTTCTCCACAAAATAAAAATAAAAGTTACTAATTTTTAGTCATTTTCACTTTAAAAAAATCCTCATTTTCATTTTCACTATCTTTTTAAACTTACCTTACTATTCTACTACCAAATCAATTAAATTTAAATTTTATTCGACATAAGGTGCTCACTATCATTTTAAAATTAACAAAATATATACATATTTTAAAAATAATTTTTTTAAAATATAAAAAAAATAATTCAATTAATTTTTCAACCCATAAAAAAAATAATTCAATTAATTTTTCAACCCTATACCTACTCTCATCATTCTTTTTTAACAAAACATTCAAATACTATTTTATTTTCAAATTCAAACTCATAATTAATTCTTTAATTTTTGAAAATGACAGAAAATAAAAATTGGTTTGAGAACATATCCAAACGGGCACTAAGGTCTTGGTTTACACAAGGAAATTTTGGGCTAAAGTGGGCCAAATTGTGATTTTGTTTTTTATTATCTTTTTTCTCCTGCGCAGCCAAATTGGTGGACTCCAATAGAACAGTCTATGACAGCTTGTTGGGCCATTGTATGGGTCAAATCAAAATTTTATCGGATCTGGATTTGATTCTCAATTATTGAGTACGGATCCAAGTTCATTGGATCCTGGAAAATAAATAATTAAAATCTGTCATTCGACTGAAACATTTGGATACAAAATAATTTTTGGCGAAATATTTATTAATCATATTTGAACTGAAATTTTTAAAAGTTGAGGTAATGTTTGGTTATATTTTTTTTGTTATTCTAATATGTATTTTGGGAGAATAAATATTGAAAATGATATTGAAGAATGTAAAAATTTTGTTCGAAGATATAATGAATTTTTTATTATGTTTTGGAGAATAATTAAAAATTAATTTTGGAGACTTGGTTAGGAAACGGAACATCAATCCCTACTGTATGTATGGATAAGCCGTAAACCCGTGAGACCTAATCAAGTAATGGGACGTTAATCCCTGCTGTGTGTATGGATAAGTCGTATATCAGTTAAGTAACAGAACGCTAATCCCTATTGTGTGTATGGGATAAGCCGTAAACCCGAAACTAATGATAGGGTGAATTTGATGAGTATGTCCTATTTTGATTCGTATTTTGATTATAGTTTGATTGTTTGTACCATGCTTGTGAAGCAATAAGGGTAGTGAAGTTTCTTGGTCTAGATTATATTGTTGTCTAGGTCGAATGAGCCGTCTGTATTTTCTCTTGATCGTGATCGATTGAAACGTTGTATACCTCCCGAGTAGGATCGGTTGAGACGATCCCAGGCTATTCGAGCCAACAATTACAACCCCGAGCTGGTACCTTCCAATAGCTTGATCATGTTAATCTCTGTGAACGTTTCTGACTATCTATACTTGATTTGCTTGTGAATTGATACTTGATTACATGTATCCGAACTGTTCTTGTTATTGTTGTTAATTAACGATTTGTTGGGTTGATCTTTCCCCAACAGATCCCTATTTTCTCTAGACTATGAATATCATTCACTAAGTCCTTTGAACTTCTCCCCTTAGTTTCTTCTATATTTTCTCAAACAAGATTGAATGATAGGCTTGGACTTTTGATCAAATCAGTGAGTATAATTTTGTACTAGAGCAACCATGTATATTTGCTTATAGGCCTTATGTATGTTGTACTTTATCTTTAAAGATGATGTGATATGGTAGAGACGTTAAGGATGTTTTTGGGATTGTAAATATATTCGTGTATCTTTGAAGAATAGTTTTTTGCTATGAATGTTGCTGATCATGGTATTAATTAAGATGTAAATTTCGCTGCTTGATTTATTATGATGTTGAAGAAAATTTTGGACCTAGTATTCTTGTTACAGGTTTTCCTGTAAGATTGATTGGAGTGACACTTTGACTTAGGTGTTGTCCCAAGAGGGGCGCTACATAAAAAATATAAATCAATTAATTTTTCAACTCTATACCGACTCTCATAATTACTTTTTAACAAAACATTCAAATACTATTTTATTTTCTAATTCAAACTCATAATTAGTTTTTTAATTTTTGAAAATGACAGAAAATAAAAATTGGTTTGAGAACATATCCAAACGGGCACTAAGGTCTTGGTTTACACAAGGAAATTTTGGGCTAAAGTGGGCCAAATTGTGATTTTGTTTTTTATTATCTTTTTTCTCCTGCGCAGCCAAATTGGTGGACTCCAATAGAACAGTCTATGACAGCTTGTTGGGCCATTGTATGGGTCAAATCAAAATTTTATCGGATCTGGATTTGATTCTCAATTATTGAGTACGGATCCAAGTTGCATCCATCGGTACTTGTACGGCATCATTGGATCCTGGAAAAATAAATAATTAAAATCTGTTATTCGACTAAAACATCTTGATACAAAGGTAATGTTTGTTTACAAATTATATGTTTTAAATTATATATTTTAGGAGATTAAGTTTTGGGAGTGAGATTGAGGAATGTGAATTTTGTATTAGAGGATATGATGTATGTTTGTTTATGATTTGGGAATAGTAAAAAAATTGTTTTGAGAAAATTTGATATTCTTATTTATGTTTTAGGGGGATACAAATTCTACTATAATAGTCAAATAAATGTATTTTTGTTATTTTAGGAGGAGATAAATTATACTCTAACAGTCAAATTAATATCTTTTTATTGAATTTTGAGAGTGAAATGGATTTTAGTGGTATTTTTTATTATATTATAGTAACAAAATATTGTGATATGTAAAGTATGTATATGTTATAGTAATGATTGCGAAATAAAGAATATGAAATTTTTGGTCATTTGCCATTTAAATTGCAAGGATAATCTAGTCATTTTAGAAATTATTTTGGGAGAAAAGAAATACATATGTTTGGTTACATTCTCCCAGAACAATTTTATTTTGGGAGAATGTAACCAAACATAGCCAAAATAAATTTTGGTGAAATATTTATTTTACTCGTATCTGAATTGAAATTTTTAAAAATTGAGGTAATGTTTGGTTTTTTTTTTTTTGTCATTTTAATATGTATTTTGGGAGAATAAATATTGAAAGTGATATTGAAGAATGTGAAAATTTTGTTTAAAAATATAATAAATTTTTTATTATATTTTGGAGAATAGTTAAAAATTAATTTTGGAGAGTTTTGGTATATTTGTTTATATTTTAAGGAAGATATATATATTTTTTACTGTAACTGTCAAATCAATATTTTTTTATTAAATTTTTTGGGTGAAAGTGGAGTTGAGTGATTATTTTATTATTGAATAATAAAAAAAAATATATGATGTATATATAATATATGTATATGTATTGAAAAATGAAAAAGTTTTTGAGAACAATGAAGGATATGAGAGGATATTTTTGAGAAAAAAAACTTTTTTTTTAATATTTTAAAAGAAAAATAAAAATATATTTAATTTTATTTCCTCCAAAACAATTTTATTCTGAAGAAATATAACCAAACATTCTCTGAGATTTTCAAATAAGATAAATTAAACTACTTCACCCACAAGATATATACATGTTCAAGTTTTAGAAGTGGGCGATACAATTCAAATAACCTATTATTAATGTAAGAAAAAGAAATACTAATGACAAGATGTTAAATATAATTATATAACTATCAATAATTATTTATATGTATATATATGAAGTGACAAACAATATAATTTCTATTGGAATAACAGTTTCCATAAATTTAATATTAATAAGAATATTCCTAGAATTGTCCTTATTAAAGATCAATGACACCATAAATTATTATTACCATTTATTAATACGTATTGAGTGGACAATTAATTTAGTGGATGATCCTTATACTTGCATGTGTGAGGTTTGTAATCCAAATTTCAACGAAATTCTAGCGTATGTTCATATGTAAATTTAAAAAATTACATATAATGATAATGACAAAAGTGTCGCATTAATTCCGTGAATATGTTTATGCTGATAATATAAATATATAATTAATAAATAATAATAATGTTAATTTTAATATCGTGACAATTATATTATCACTAATAATTTCTATTCTTATAATATCATAAGATATTTGATAACTATATATTTTATGTAATTGTATCTTAAACAAGTACATCAATCTATTATGGATTTCATCAAATTTTCAAATTAAGAATCTTTTTAGTCAATTCAATTGGTTTAGATTAACCAAATTTAAATCAAAATCCAATCAATTAAAAAGCACTAGGGATCTCCCAAGTAGTCATAGTTAGTCATTGAATTTCAAAGTACTTTTAAAAGAATGGATATGACTAACTCAGTCACAGTGTCGATATGTATAGAAATAAAAGTTTTAAAATTAAAATATTAACTTCACTTTTCAAATAAATTCAAGTGGGTCCCTCTCAAAGGCCAAGCCATTATTATGTTCCCTGAAAAATTTATTTTATGAGTTTTTTTTCATTTATTTGTGAAGTTGGAAAAATAAGAAAAGAATGAAAGAGTCCATATGTTAATTCATCAAAAAATAAAATAAAATAAAAATATTGTACTGGTTGACATATAGTCCTTTGCAACATTTTGAATGATTTGAGGTTGACTCGATTACTGATAGAATAAATACATTTATTTTTTTAAAAATATCTCTTCTATATGTTAATTTATTAAGAAAAAGAAAATATAGTACTGACTAACATATAGGTCTATTGCAATGTTTTGAATGATCTGAGGTGAGGTCAATATGATTATTGATAGCATAAATACATATGTTATTTTTTTTTGAAATATCTCTTCTATCAGGGCTCTTGCCATAGCTGAATATGAGAAAAAGATTCTAATTGACAATAGTACTATGAATTTCCCTTAATTTTAACTACGCAATATAATTGAGCTGTTTTTACTTTCAAAAATAAATTAATTCCTAAAAGTAAAATAAAAAAAATGATCTGAATAATTTCTCATAAAAAAATACCATATCAATCATGCTCATTACAATTTATCTTATTTCTCATTTATTTATTTAAAACTATTCTCTCGCACTATTTTCCAACTTTATCTCACATTCAAACTTTTTACTAAAAACAAAAAAAAATACATCAAATAAATTATATACCATGCTTTAATCTCATAATTCAAACACATTTTTAATAATTACTTCCATTTATCTAAAATTACTTTTACCCCACTTTTTTACCCACATAATTCATATCTCTAAAATAAATAAATAAATAAAAAGGAAAAAAAAAAAGCAATCACAATCGTATATACTTATCTTTTCTTAATAATGGGAACACCACAAATTTTCCTAAGTTGCCATGTCCCACAGCGACAGGGACAAAAGACAAGTTGCAGTCCACTTGTTCAACAATGTCTGTACCATCCATTTCCTTGTATATAACAATCATTTATTTTGGTGGGCTCATCATTGTCGCAAATTCCTCTCCATTCAGATGTCTCTAGGGCCGTGCACTTAGGGGCACCTGCATCAATTGTGACATTTCTAATTTTTTTTTTTAAAAGAATAATATATCAAAATATTGATTATTTGCTTGAGTTTTATATTATTTATTGTTGAAATATTACATTATTAAGATTACAAAAACAAGAAAAATTGAGTAACATGTAAATTTCGTGATCGATTTATATATATTTCTTATAACAATATTTCTCTGTGTTTATATAATAAAATATATACTAAAATGTTAACTGAACTAAAATATTCACAGTATGATAAGTAAAAAGTTGAAAAAAAAAAATATAAAGCTTAAAATAAAAACTTTTAGGGCAAGGAAATTATCTAGTTATGATAATATTCATAGTATTGAGATTTTTATAATATATTATATAGTGCTGATAATTATAATATATTTATTTAGGACTTTTTAATAAATAAAAGTAAAAAATTAAGATAAAATAAAATAATTATAAAGATAGAATTAAAGATGGAGAAAAGAAGTGTTGGAAAAGAGGGGAATTGATCTTGACATTATTTTTAAAATAATATTAATTTTGTTAATTAATTAAAAATTATATGTCATAATACTTTAAATATAAATATAATAGATAAATATGTATATATAATAAAATACCATAGTAGTGAATCAGTTTTCATGCACACTTACTTCTTACAGGATGCAGTTTTTTGCAACTTCTAAGAGATAAATAGTACTCCAGCATAAGCTCATCATGGCCAATTTCACCGCCGGAAATTCCACCTCTCCGCTGCCGTCTCCGGCGGCGCATCCCCATAACTCCAACATGTCGCTCCTCAACGCCATCCTCTGCCTAGTTGCACTCATCACAATACCAATGATATCCTACACCTTCTTCGTGGCACTGAAATGCCCTCGAAACCCCTTCCGGCGGAGCCCCGCCGCACCTACGGCTGCAGTGACCTGCAAGGTGGAGAAAGTTGAACTAATTTGCGGCTTTAAGTACAGAAAAGCGGCTGAGGATGGCAGGAAGGAGGCGGCGGGATTCAACGATCAGTGTCCCGTGTGCTTGTCCGTGTTCGCTGAGGGAGAAGAACTGCGGCAGCTGAGCGCGTGCAAGCACGCGTTCCACGCCGCGTGTATCGATACGTGGCTGTATTCTCATACTAGTTGTCCGGTTTGCCGGGCCGCCGTTCCGGTTAAGCGGTCCAGGCGGGTTCTGGTTCATGAGGGAGATGACTTTGAGCAAGGTTTGCCTGATGCTGCTAATTTGGTTTAATTTTGTAGAATTTTATTTTTCTCTAGGAAGATTTGAGTATCAATATCTTGTATTGATTAATTAATAATTAATACTTCCTCCCTTTTTTTTGAATTATTTATTTACTTTCGAGAAAATGTTTATTTTCTTTGCAGTTAATTATGAATAACTTATAATTAAATATAATTACGATAAAGATTTACACTTTAAGGATTGTATTATAATTTCGAACGTTAAAAGTGTTGGCATCATAGTTAATCACTTTTAAATAATGAACTAATTAATTAAAAAATATAAATTTATTTATTTTATGCTCGAGTTATGATCGATTGAATCTGATTCATTTGACTATGTATTTCCTTAAATACTTACTCGGGGGAAAAAGGGAAAAAAGTTAAAAATAAAATATAGCAATAAAATATATAATTTTTTTACACACGTGCACCTATGTTCAATTGGTTTCTAACTCTGCACTTCACATATATGCAAACGTAACGAAAATACCAATTAATTAATAATTATAATAAAATATATTAAATTAAAAAAAAATATATTAATGATTATGAAATTTCAATAATATTAGATTTGGAAAGAAGATAAAGCCTCGTATATTTGTTTTTCTTTGTCACGTCTCAATAATATTTTGCTTAACAAGGGAAAATGTTTGTCGTTATCAAAGTTTAATGGATAACGCACACTTTGTACCAATAGGAATTTGAGTTTGTTGTCCACACGTTTCTTTATTTGAGTCTCTACCCTCTATAAATGAGATAAATGGAATATATATTATTAAATTACAACTTACAAATATTGCAAATTATACGAAGTATTTCAATGGAGAGTGACAATTAAAGTAGGCACATTGATGACATTCTTAGGTGAAAATAACTTGATTTATAATTTAAATAATTATTATGATTCATTAATTTTTCAAAAAAAAAAATTCTATATTATTGATAAAGTATCCTGATTTTTCATCTATTTAATTTTGTAATTACAACTTATATAAAAACTTCCATTTACAATCCATTTATTTTGGTACTATATTACCATTACATCGTAAATTTAGTACTATATTGAAAAATACTATAAAGTGAATTAATTATTACATTGAGAGCGAAGGAATACTTGTCCAATTGTGACAAGTGACTTTTCCAATGAATCCAAAATTGTTGCAACAGCCCATGATTATAATGTCCAATGGGCTGATAGACAAGTGGCCCATATAGTTGCCCAAATCTTTTAATTCACCAAAGCAAACATCAAAAAGGGCTCTAGCAATCCATTATTCCACCCTAAGGTCTCACTTTTTATTTGAATGGGGAGTCCCAAAATAACAAAAACAACCTTACTAAAGGGAATTAAAACCCTCATTTTTTCACACTCGGGTTGATCCAGAATCCAACGATCTAACTTTGATTAGAAACAATCCGAATCATTCATTCTTGGTGATATGGAGTACCCAAATTATACGAAGTCAACCTTTTCATACTTGACAATGGACACCAAATATAAATATTAAAACTGACTCCATTTACAGGATGCTTTATCTAAATTCACTTGTACAATTTCCTCAACTTTCTGGCCTTGTAGTTTCCCAATTTTACTTATCCTCCCGACCCTATATACATATAATTTGACTAGAGCTTTGAAAGATTTTTGCCTAGATCCTTTACTGTCCTAACAATTTTGCTATAATTGTAGGTCCTAGATCTCTTAAGCGATCAAGAAGATCAGGACGCTCTTGGTTTGTTTGGGTTCAACTTTGAATGA
>JACGDI010004947.1:17077-47280 GCA_014898725.1 Jacaranda copaia | reverse complement strand
TAATCAAAGGCCCATAAAATTCTACTTGAACAAGTGTCACATCAAATTCCGGGTAACTATCCACATCGGGCTTGGATTGTTGAAATTCAACTGGGCCTAATTAGTTGACTAATCCAATTTCTATTCTTCAAACTGCCGTTTCCAATTTGTTGTCGGGCAAGAACAAAGTGTAATTTCTTCGTAAATATCCATAAAAAAAAAAGTTTATTTTCCTGTCTCATGTTTTTTTTAATATATTTAATTGAACTGGAATTGAATCTAATAATAGTGCTGAAAGCTTACGAATAAATTCATCATAAAATTTAATAAAGCAAAAAATAAAAAATAAAAAATCCTCAAAGTGATCAAAGTGTAAAAACATGTTCGGAAGTACAAAAGAGTAGTTGCCGTTGAGATAGTAGCCTGATTGGATATGATTCATTACTTCTTACAAGATGAACTCATTTATGATAGTAGTTTGTGAATCAGTCACCTTTATAATGGAGCAGCCTTAGCTATTAGCTCTTTGATGGGACTGTGGTGACATGCTCGCCTTTGGGCAGTAGCTATGTGGCTTAAACCAAACATTCCACTGCAATGGGGAACTTCTACAGTTATGCTCAAAGAGGATTGCTACCCGGTTGCCTATCTCCTGCCTTTTTTCGATATTAAAGAAGAAGAAGAAGTACAAAAGAGGTGTTGCCTCAGTGAACCTGAAATTCTACTAAATACCCTACAGAAAAAAAATATATATATAGTAATAATGATGATGTGAAAATTATTACTGAGGGACATATAGTAAGTAATAATAACTTTTATAACATTGTTAGTGATATTTTTAAATAATAATAATTTTTATTTTATTAAAATATAGCTTATTAGTGAATAAAAATAATATTTTAAGTTGTTCTTATTGAGAATTAGTAATATATTAATAAAAATTATCACTATGGTTTAAAGCAACAGAATTTTTACTGTATCAAGTTGTCACTACAAATATATCATTAATTATCAATAGTGCTAGCAATTAAATACAATTGTATATTGTTACTGTTAAACTTGTCAAAATCATTAATATGACAACACAAATTTTATACCACTTAATATACACGATAACCAGTAACTTTTATATCGTCACTTATATTTATATAAATAAATAAATAAATAAACTTGACTTGTAGTCAATTATTAGGGGCTTAAAATATGCGACAATATAGCACAATTGCCCTATAGGTTAAGTTTGGTTGAAGAATTCTAGTTCAAATATAAGTCCTTAATTCCACAAAGGTCCAATTTTGGATTTTTCCAAATGAACTTTATGAATTGATAGTGATTGCCACTAGCTAATCCCATTATCCGGGACACGCTAGTGACAATGAGCTCTACACAGTAAATGCAATGTATACCAAATAATAGTGACAAATTAAATTCCTTAGTGACAAAGGAGAAGAGTTGCCACAAACTTTTTTGAAAAGTCCATAGGACAATTGACAGGTAAAAATATTTAAATAATAACTCAGATTAAGATGTGTCGCTGATCAGCAAATGATCAATTGATTTAATATGAATTTGGATTTTAACGAATTTTTTACGTGTAAGTTTGTAAATAAAAAAATTAAAAAGTGTTACTGGTTAATTAGTCGGCTGATATTGTTATTATATTTATATATGTGAGGTTTGAAGTTGAAATTCGAAGTAACTTAGGTGGGTGTGCGTATGAATAATAATCAAAAAAATTAATAAAAAGAAATAAATTAATGTGATAGTTGTGAGTTACAAAATTATATTTGAAATTTAATAGAAATTTGTATGAAAATTAAAACAGTAAAATTTTTTGAGAAAATATTACAAATGACTAAAGGTGCACAAAGGAACACATTCAAATTCGAATTCGAAACTTTCTACATAATAGGAAATTTTAATATTTTTGAGTTACAAACCACTAAATTTCACAAAAATCCCTAAATGGCCTAGGACTAACTTATGTCTTGGATTGGGCTTGAACCTTTTCCAAGTGGGCTACCGAGCTTTTTTGCTAATTCTTTGAGCCCAATAATGATTAGGCTACATCAAGAGGCTTGGTAGATCTCTTCAACTTCAATGATTCATTTAAGTTATTACCATGTTTAATAGTTTAGATTGGATTACACGTAAGTCGCCACATAAATTTCAAGTGATCTTATATGATGTATTTGATATAATTTATTATTTTTGAAATGACTATTTTGTCCTTAAAAAAAAGGGTCCACACATATGACCTTCAAAGGCAAAATTGAAAATTTTATTAAAAATCAATCAGTCAGAAAGGGTGCAATAGATTATTCACACCCTCCAGACCACGATGAGAATAGCTATTAATCGGCTGAATAGTGTAGAGCCAATCCAAATTGCTTGTCGGCCCGCATTTTTCATCTCACTTATCAAATAGAGGATTAATCTCTATTACCAAGCACAATTGAGGCTAATAAATGTATCAAACGCGCCCTATATTGAAACTTAGGAATATAAATTTGTTTGTTATTCACACCAAAATAAATTATTTTGCCCCCCAAAACACTGCTAGGGACACATTTTTGAAATTTGAATTCACATCATAGATTTAGGGCTCACTTGGTTTCATTTTTTGGAGCCATTTTTATTTTTTAATGAAAATATATAGTGAAAAGTTAGTTAGAAAATATATTTTTGAAAATGGAGTTGTGTTTGGATGTATTATTTAAAATTGTAGGTTTATGTAGTTGTGAAAATGAGATGTATTTGTATATTGGGTATTTTTGTATTAAAAGTTGCATAGTTTTTAAATTTGAATTGATAATGTGATGTGTAATTGTTTGAAAAATAATATTATAATTTAAATTTGAATTTAAATTTATAATATTTTTATAGTGAATGTTGCTTGAGAAGTATTGAAAAGATAAAAAAAATAGATATAGATAATAATAGGGGAGAAATAGGTATGAAAATTGAGAGAGAATGTAAAAAGGAATGTTTTGAAAATAAAAATGTACGAAAAAATAGTGTAGAAGTTGATAGTCTTCTATTTTCATTTTCAATATAAAATAAGAATGGAGTTTGAAAATAAAAACAAACGAGCCCTTAGCTTGCAAAATAAAATCAATGACTTTCGTCGAACTTTAAAGTGTACTTTGTATTTGTTTTATAATTGTCATATTTGAAAATTGCTTAAATTTTCTCTTTAGAGCCTAAACTTTTTAAATCAAGAAATAGAACTCCAACTATAGATCACACCGTAATAAATAAAACTTTTTGAAGAAAAGCTGCTAAATGCGCATTTTTGAAATTTCAACTCACATTATAAATTCAGCAAGTGGAAATAAAAATCATGGTTGTAGTCCAATTTAAATGAATATTTTGTACTTATTTTATGAGATGTCCGTCAATTATATAATCTTTTTTTTTTTTTTTTTAGAATCAATACACTCAGGTCGAGTTTGATTCGAAAATTTGATAATAGGGGCTATTTTAGTAGTAGGATTAAAATGAGATATTAGCCACTATTCACATATTTAGTTGATCATTTGATATACAAGATTTCAGTTGAAAATTAGCCACCACCCGATAGCACTCCCATTGTAGTCCTCCGTTTGTTAAGCATCACTATAAATTATATGCCCTTTGTCACTTCACTGATTCATATATATTTACATAGATGAAAATATTAAAATTTTACTAGTTAAAATTTTCTAAAACTTAATTTTACAAATTTAATTAAACTAACTCACTCAAATGAATTAAATTTAATTAAATATTATTTATGTTATTACTAAATAATTCAATTATATTGAATAATACAATTTAAATTAATTAAATTTACTTATTAATTAAATAATGTATTAGTTATGTTTAATGTTTAATGTATTAATAAAATACTATATTTATTTATTTAATAAATAACTTAAGATGTTTTAATTTGCTATAATAGATAAACTAACCTTCACATTTATTTACAATTATAATAAAAAATTGAGTATAGGGTGCTATTTATTTAATAATCTATTAAGTTTAATAAATTAATATTAATATTCTTAAAGTAATTGTTGAGAGAATTAATTAAATTTAAGTAAAATTATTTGATTATTACTAAGTAATTTATTTACTAAATACTATATTAATTAAATAATGATTTAAAATAATTAAATAACTTATTAAATTAAGTAAATTATGATTTATGAAGTCTTATATATATATAAATTATTAAAAAGATATTTTATTTAAATAAATAACTAAGTTTTATGTATACATAAATTGTAAATAATAAATAGTTAAACAATTATATTTTAATTATATTAAAACATAAGATTTACTTAGTTCCTATAATATCAACCGAAACAAGTACTTCGAAAAAATTTTCAGTGTCGCACTTTTGGGATTTCAACTAACATCATAGATCAATGCAAGAGGAAATGAAAACCACGATTTTACTGGAACTTGAATGAATTCCAGGAGAACTATGTTTGATACATAGTTCATACTCAGGAGTGTAACCAGATTTTTACAAACAAGTATCTAATCTCTGAAGAGATTAGCCTGACGACTGACTTTAAGAGGGAGCCCAAAATTTTGATACACTCTGATCTCACCTTCCAGGCTTGCCGTTAATATTACCAGTCCCCACGCCGTCGCTTGGACAGTTTGCCCTCCATGGCCGCCGCCGCCGCCGCCGCCGCCATTGTCAAACAAAAACCGAGAAGAAGTCGACCAATTCTGCGAAGCAGAAATAGAAGGCGACTCGCCGTAATTAATCAACGCAGAAGACGAGCCAAACGAGTCGCTAACACCGATTCCAGGATCTATGCGAGCAGAGTGGGCAAAATCGTCGTCTCCACAGCTTGTAATTCGTTCCAATCCGTTAATCTTCTTTGGCAGAGGGGGCAAATGCCTCCTGCTGCTCAAGCCGATCCCGTTGTTGTCTTCGAGTGTGGGGGAGTTGTTGTTGGAATTTGGGGGTGGGGCAGATAAGCGTTTTGAGTGCCGCTTGGAATGTATTTCTACGATTGGCGGCTCGTTTTTTATGCTTCCAGGCCACGGAATTGCGACGGATACGTCTTTACAGTGGAAGTGCTCGTGGGCGTGGACGGTTATTCGGCTTCTTCTCTTCCCCCCGCCGCCTGGATTTTTGGATTCTTCGACTTTCCATATGTAGACCTGAGAATCTTCGCTGGCGCTGATGACGTGCCTTCCGTCTGGGCTGAAAGAAGCCGATATCTGGCTGCTGGTGTTCCGAAAACCTGTGGTGAAATGATGTGTTAATGTGCTTAGCTTAAATTTGATAGATTCAAATTATGATCCCGATCAAATCGTGTGTAAATATGCTTAGCTTAATTTTGGTAGATTTGAATTATAACCCGATTTAAAAGGTTCATAGAGTGATTTGAATTGGATGAAAAATGAATTATTCAAAAAAAAAAAAAGAATTGGATGAAAAATGAAGGTTTGTGTTGGGCTTTCGTCCAACCCCTACGATATGGACTAGTTGAGATATTTTATAGTTTTGAGTCTATTTGGCCTAGATGAATTCTTTAGGAAAAATACAAGTAGATCGAGAGCTTTAAAAAAGACATTGATTTGTATGATTTTTAGTACAAGCCTTTTTTCTCAAAAAGTGAATTCCAATCTATATTAACCAAGAAAGAAGGTCAGTGAACCATGCGTTAGGAAGCAACATGCTAGGCTTGAAGAAGAGTCCCTGGATCAAGCTTGCCTCAAGCTTATGAATACCTTGAAGGCCAATCCACCCCCTAAAGAGATTGAGATCTTTTATTCATAGTGAAAACTTTCTTTCTATCTTGCCCATGGACATAGGTATTTCTATTCAAACCATGTTAAATTCTTGTGTTTAATTTTCTCTCTTCTCTTCTTTTGTATGATTGTGTGTGCAATATATGTATGTTGGAATTTATAACACAATGAATTTAATTGATAGTTGGCTTACAAATATACGTTTCAAACATGTCAAAGAAGGATACCTCTGTATTTTTGGATGAGTTCTGATCCATTATAGATTCGAATTCGAGAATCAGTGGAAGTAATTAGGACTTCAGATTGATTCCATGGGGCAAACTGTGGGCAAACAAACAAGAATTTTAGTTAGCTGAAAACTTGTTTAAGGAAAGGAGCTGGAGCCTGGAAATCGAAGTAAGTGCCTGGAAACCAGTGATTTTCTTGGGTTGAGGTTGAGATTGAAAACCAGGGAGTTTTTTGGCTTGAGACTTTAGCTTCACCTGGATATCACTTTGATGCTCCAGTTTGCAATCTATGATACAAAACTCGCTCAATATAAGGCAGCCATTAACGTTAAAAACTATGATCAGACAAAAAACCTTGGATTTAGCAGTCGTGCTTACCATCAATACCATAAATTCGGCAGTTCCCTTGATGAGAACCGATTATAGCACCCTTCAAAGATGGAAAGAAATGAGATCAGGCAGGATAAACTGAATCTTGGTCAAAACATAATTTCATTTCTTCAAAATTTTCTTAGAATTGTTTAGATATTCTATCTGGCTACCTGGCCATCAGGAGTGTAGCTAGCAGCAGTAACCATTTCATGAAGATCCGTCCAGTCAACGACCTGACGGTCAGGCACACACCAAATTCGGACCTTTCCATCAAGTGAACCGCTCATAAAGTAATCGTCATCTACTGGATTGAACTGTATGCAAGTTACTGCCATATCATAGACTCATAAATTAGGCTTAAACTTATGAATCAGGCAAGATAATGCGACTCATCATACCACTTCTTAGAGGGGTTTTGATATCTGAGAGTAACTTCAATATAATTTGGCATCTCACCATAGTCATTGTGTGCAAACATCTTCAGACAGCTCTTTGTTTGCAGATCCCACAATCTAACTGTCTTGTCCATTGAAGATGAAAGCAATAGCTGCACAGGAATTGTCAGAACTTTATATCAACTGTTTTAGATAATGAACTATATAATTCTATGATTCAACTAAGGTTACCAGAAGCTGACCTGAGATCTCGACCAGGTTAGATCCAAGACATCATCTTGATGACCTATGAAAGTGCACACCGGTTTTTCTGAAAGAGCAAAAACTGTCTCAGGCACGTTTACATAGTCTGGAATGGAATTGCCTTTCTTTCTATTGTTTTTGCCCTTTCTCTTCTTTTCAGACAGCATAGGAGTAATCTCCGCAAGTGGAAGGCGATCCGAAACAATGCCAGCCATCGGATGAATGGGCGTCCCACTGGCTGAACTAATATCATCAGCTGGCTTAGTTGACATAACTTCACATTCCTGCACTTCCCACACATGAATCACCTTATCTTCACCCGCGCTTGCTAGAAAACGGGCATCACAGCTGAATCGAATGGTCCAAATCGAACCCTCATGCCCTTGAATTTCTTGAGACTTATGCAATGCAGTAAATTCTTTATATGATTTCCCATGTTGGCGAGCTTTTACCCATTGGGATTTTTCTTTGGCATCTCTGGGAGAAGAATGCTCTAGTTGTTCTTTGTTTAATCCACTCATAGAAGTTGCCACTCCTTTGATATTCTTCAATAATGCAGCCCCCTTTCTCTTGCTATTTCTAAAACTCTTGCTGAAGTATGAATTATTATTCATTTTCCGGCTATTGCTCCCCACATTCTGCCGGCGCATCAGCTCCTTCACCACCGGTGAATATCCAACAGATTTCTCAAATTCCTCCATCGTGAGCTGCTTTCCTGTCTGAACATCACTCAGCTTATTCCACATGCCCTGCTCATTATACTCCTTCACAATGAACTCCTTCCCAGTGTCCAAATTCTTTATCAGGAAAAACGAACCAAACGCGCCGTTAGAGACTACAGATTGCAGCATATCATTGTTTGGATTTGATGCTCTGTTTTTCCATCTTTCTGGGGATACTCTAACTGCGGTCGAGTGTTGACAAACACCCGCGCTCGGCACCACTATCCCCGATGAAGTTCTAGTAAGTCTCTGTTTGGATATCGGCCCAATTAATTCTTCTTTCCTTTGCTTCGTCCTAGCAGAAAAAGCATCTATATCACCATCTGACCTCGACCTGACAAGCACAATGGCAACTTGATTTGAATTTGATGGTGTAGAAGGAGAAACCTCCTCTCTATCTCTTCTCGATTCAGTTTTGGGCGCAGAATCAATTTTTCGAGAAGAATCCGATTTTAGGACACGATTTTTATCGGATTTTCTCGAAGCTGCTCCGGCTCCGGCAATCTTGGCGCTGGCGAGCCGGAGCATGTCTTTGGTGCTCGTCAGGCCCATCCCTTGCAGGAGCCGCTTCCGCCGCTCTCGGATATCCCCCGGTTCAGACATCCACATGTCGTAGCCGGCCAATAAGGACGAAGATTTAGCGACTGAATCGAGCGGATGATGGATGCTTTTAATGGAAGCCGAAGAGATCGCCGAAGCAAACGACATTCGACTATCCTCGAAATCCTCGTCTTCGTCGGATCCCGATGAAGCCAAATCCAGAGGAACAGCTGATGATACCCTCTCGTAGGTCTCGAAAAACCGGTCGTCGTCGTCGTCTTCTCCGAGACCATCCCAATTCATCGTTAGTGTCCTCCGACTCATCGTTGCACATTGCATACGTCAATAATCTACAGAATCAAATCAAGAAAATGGAAAATAAACAAAAAATTGAAAAAAAATTTCAAGAATTTTGATGAATGTTTCCAGCAAAGAGGGAGCAATCGCTGGGGAGAAAGAGAAGTGGAAGGGAGGAAAAGAAGGGACACATAACATAAGGCGTTACGAATTTTGTCTTGGGGAAATGGTCAATGAAGGTCATGGGGCATTACCTCTCTTCACGTCTATATATTTTCTATGTCAATAATGACATGCATGAATTGAGTTGATTTTGAGTTGGCTTATAATTCAATGATTTTTCTTTTTTTATATATAACAATTGTGTATATATAATTTGACTCTTTAATTTCTTTTCTAAATCGAATATATCATATTTAAATTTGAATTTGATTATGAAAATTCATATATAAATTCGACTTGAAATCTTATAAAATCTTTGCTAATCAGTACTACATTTGAATCTAATGGATATCTGAAATCCGATAAAAAAATCCGACCAAATTTTTTTTCTTTTTCCTTTTGAATTTTATAAAAATATTATATTTATAAAGAAAATTTATGTCATATTTGACTTTTTAATAACTTTTTTATTATATATTAGGTCAAAAGTTAAATATTTAAATATTAAATTCCTATTTCATATTATATCAATGTCTAGATGAATTATTATATATTATTATATTTGATATTTTATTAATATCCCTCTTATTTTTTAGGTTAAAGACTCAATATTAATAGTATAATATAGATGTTAATATAAAATTAGATCAATATAATATATAAATTTTCATTTTAAAATTTTTATTAATATTATATATATGAGTATTAATTTAATAAAAAAATATTAAAATTCGAATTCAGTGCTTAATTCTATATTCAATCCACTTATGTCGGATTACGAATATTTATAATCGAATAAAAATTTTAAAATTCGGATTGAATTTGTATTAAAATCCAATCCATTAATAGCCCGTGTTGTAAATAGTGATTATTATATAGTTACAATTACGAAGACTAGAAAAAAAAAAAAGAAAGAATATTTTAGATACGCCACATAAAAAAATACCAAAAACAAGCTTGATGCTTTATTAATAGTTTAGATAGTTAATTAGTTGTCTTAGTATCACCAAAGCTTCAACCAATTTTTATTTTTATTTTTAAAATAACTAAAGACATGATTGGTTCAAAAATTACGATTACATATGGGTTTGGTACTTGTAATCTTGTCTTGATAAATCATAGCCTAAAGAGGAATTACCACCTTAGTGGTCATACCCAAATAAATTATTTAACAATGAATCACACATATTTTATTTTATTGCCAAAAAAATATCGTGGCGGGGGGAATGATTTAATGTTGCATGCATGTAGGTGATGGTATGATACTCAAATCTTCGTATTTTATGTATATATATTTTTTTAATTAAGGTAGGGAGATCGTTCCTAGTTTAATTTAAGTATCCTTATAATTTTGAATTTATTTTTAATTTAAGATTAACATTAATAAAATGAAGATTGATTTGATCCACACATCGTTCTTATTAAAATCATAAGCTGACGCAGCTGAGATCGGCGAAATATTTTACGTATATTTATTTACATATATGCTCCTTTTGCCTGATTTGGGTTCGATAAAAGGGGGATACACTTGCCTTTGAATATTCGGCCCATGTCTTTATTTCAACTGATTTGTGGAGAGCCATTATGTGAGCTTAACGTTGAAAATGTCCAAAGTCCATGGACCTAATCATAATCTTATATACTCATTTTTTTATATGCATGTGTTAAAATTTTTATAATATATAGTAAATAAATAAATAATTATTTTAGTATAATATTAGTTTTTAAAAAATATTTGATATTTATTTAATTTTTTGTAAAAATAATGACAAAAAATTATGATTAAATAATAATTATAAATATAGAATGTGTAAATTGTAAGTAGTACTTACTACATAAGTTGTGGTTATGAATGTTGAAAACGGAAAGTAAGGACATTTTAGGTACATGACGTGAAAACATATCAAAAAGGATTAGGTGCTTTATTAATAATATAAATATTTGTACATGTAGTTATATGAAGAATTCATCTAACTTTGAACTTTAAACCTCACATTTATATGTCACTTGGCTGATGGCACTAGACAACTTTATATGCAATCTTTAATAGTTAAGTTATTCTCTTTATTTGATATAATGAAAGTTCAACTAACTATTGAAATGAGATAAAAGATTATGTTGATTAATTGATTATTAGTCGATTATATTTAATAAGATGATTTAAGATGTACAAATCATATTCATTTAGAAAAATAAGAATTCTTTTTCATAATTTAAGCAAACGAGGAATAAACTATATTATGTAGATTTTTTTGATAATTTAGTTGATAATTTTGATAATAAGCAAACTATATTATTTATTCTTTTTGATAATTTTAGTTGATTTTATGTGATGCTCACATATTATGTAGATTATAATCATTAAATTTCATTTATTAGATAGATCTAATTCGTTCAAACTTGTGAATAAAAGAATGATTTTTTATCTTTTCTAATTTATACACAAATGTCAAGAGTCTACTCGAGCTCATGTCCTCATACTTTATATGTAAAATTAATACAATTAGACTAAAAGTCACTTTATGAATGAAGAACAAAAAACACATTCCTGTATACCACTTGTTAGTAGTAGATTGGGTGTATTCTACATATTTATCATCCAAATTATAGCATAACTTATAGAATATAAAAGTAATTATAAAATAAATTTTAATTAAATATTTTTATCAACAGTGATAATCTGCATCAGACCAATACTTGCATAATTTAAGAGGCAAAAGATTATAGAAGGCTCCCATTAAATATTCAATTTTAGTTAATACTAATTCTAAATACATTTTAAAAATTTTGTTACATTAATTTTAACATTTCTAAAATATATTAAGAAAGGGAAGTAAAATTGAAAAAGATAATAATATTTTCTTAATTAAGTGGGGTATAAAATATATATTTCACAGTTTTGAGGGGCAAAGTGACACAAGCATATAATTGAGGGGGCTAATGTATAATTTATTTATCCTATAAATATTCTTAACAAAGCACTAGTCAGTCGGAGAGAGAGCGCGATTTGGGACGTATATAAAGGTGAATTTCATTTCGTTCGCATTTTCATTTCACTTGACTAGCTCAAAATTTTCGATTTTTGAAAGGCGAGGCCTTAATTGTGGGAAGAAGAGAAACATTCTGTCTTCTCGAAAGACGCGATATCCTTCGGACGCGAATCATTATTCCTCCTTGGAATACGAAGAAAAAGGTGATGAAATTCTCTTTACTCTGTTGTTGATATCCCTTTGGTTGTGCGTAGAAAACCTGCCCTCACATAGTGATGATTTCTCATCGATCAGTATGTTTATTTTGTTTGTCGATTGAGCTTTTAGTGTAAGTGTTACTCATGAGCTACGCGATGTACGTATGCACACACACCTTCATCATACTACGTATGTTTTTGCATGTAAGAGATCTTTGATCAGATTATCGGACGAGCGTGCTGATTTTGGTATGGAGCTTTTGATAACATTACTTGTGAATGTTGATCTTTTGAGTTTTTTTTTTGTGCTTCATGTTATGTTTAATGTATTTTAGTCTGAGTTTTATCCATCGGTGTATAAATTTTTTGAATCGGGATGAGCACGGTCTATTTGATTGTCAAAGTGGGTTAGATGGTTCGTCATTTGGTATATCTGAATTTCTGCCCGATTTATGTGGAGGAAATATCATACTGTCTAATTTATTTGATGACTTAATTAGTTTTGGCTTAGCAATTCCATTTGACATTTTGAGCGCAGTTGGTGATATAATGAGCTTAAAAGATGTGCTCATGTGCCAGATCTCGCTTGTAAAATATGCTTTTCGAAGAGTGGGGGTGCTTGAAAAGAAAGGGCAATATGTAGAGTAACGGAGGATGTCAAGGCAGGGAGGACAAGTTAAATGTAGAAGGTGGTAGGCCACTTATAGCTTCTGGTGAAATGAATAGTTGCTAATTCCTATATATTTGAAAGGAATTGGAGAGGCGAGACTTAAAGATTGGACTGGTGCATACTTGGAATTTGTTTTTAATCAGAAGAGAGGGAGTTGCAGTTATTCTGAGGTATGTATGAATGCTTGGCAGACATTTGATATATAATTGTTCAAAGGTGAAAAGAGCTCTGTGTCACTTCAGAGTTTGAATCACAGAGATCAGGAAACCTTCATCCTAATGTTTGTTTTTAAACAAGGGTTTGACTGCTTGAACAGAAAATTTAGAAAGAGAACAAGAGAGTAGAGATCTCAATTCATATTTACGGCTGTGAGGCAGTATCTGGGCTTATGATAACTTGTACCAACAGATGCAATTTAATTGTTTTATATTTTCAAATTCAGAGTGCATTTTTCCTAATCATCTATGATAGTGGTTTGATGAGGCATATATCCATAACAAATTGAAATTGACACATATGTTAATCTGCTGAAGCTGTTATATAACCTTTTTGCTATAGGAAAGTCTTGATGATGCTTGTGTGTTGTTGGCAGGTTGATTAAATGGAAGATGCTGATGACGTTCAATGTCTTGTATGTGACAATGGAACAGGAATGGTCCAAGGTAAATGTTGTTTAGATAAATATCATGATTCTTCTCTATTCTACCCCTACTTAACATTCTTATTTTAACCTCAACTATAATATTGGATAGTCTCTCCAATAGATCAAATGTTTAGATTGTTGTCTAACTCATGATGTTTTAGGCTGGATTTGCTGGAGATGATGCTCTAAGGGCCGTGTTCCCTAGCATTATTGGTCGTCCACATCACACTGGTGTAATGGCATGGGGTAGAAAAATGCATATGTTGGGGATGAGGCCCAGTCCAGGCGTGGCATTCTGTCTCTGAAGTACCCCATTGAACATGGTATTGTTAATAATTGGGATGACATGGAGAAGATTAGGCAACACACATTCTACAATGAACTCCGTGTTGCTCCAGAGGAGCATCCAATTCTTCTGACAGAAGCGCCTCTTGATCCAAAGGCAAATCAAGAAAAGATGATCCAAATTATGTTTGAAACTTTCAACTCTCCTGCTATGTATGTTGCTATCCAGGCTGTCTTATCTTTGTTTGCCAGTGGTCGTACGACTGGTAAGTTGATTCAAGTTTATTGTCTTTGTTGAATATAGGATTTGAAGTCCTAGGAGAATCAAGAATGTCTACTGTCTAAGCCACACTAACTTTTAATGATACAGATGTTTTAACTTGTATAAAGTCAAAGCAATGTTGCTGGTGAATAAATTTAAGACCTGACCGCTTACTAATTTTGAATTTGTGGTCTAGGTGGTTATTGGTACACTCGAAGAAGTTTCTGTTCTGGAAGCGTTTCTTCTTTTATATGGATGCTTTACCAGAATGATGAGTTATTTATTGGCACAATTAGGATTTCATTTATGTAATTTGTGGTAATGTCTCTGTAAGGCACATATTCAATCTTTATATATAATGACTTTAGCTTATTATTTGCTTTATGCAACACGGGGGTGCTTCTCATTTTGTATTAGTTGAAATACTGGCAAAATCTCATGTATAATCATCTTGATAAACCACAGCTTAGTCATTAGCATTGGAACCTTTTATCTGAGTTTTTTCTTATCAAATTCAGGAAGCTATTGATTGTTTAACTGTTTTTTCTTTTCTTTTCTTTTCTTTTTTATTTTTTGGCTATTTGATTGGGATTCCTGGAGTAGTGGGAGCTCGTAGGGAGCTTTGTGTAGTCTCCATCCAACTCATCCTATTTTTTGATGAGTGACCTTATTTGGTAACCAAGCGAGGATACACTTTCATCACCTCTGCTGAGAAGGAAATTGTGAGGGACATGAAGAGAAGATGGCATACATTGCTCTAGATTTTGAGCAGGAAATGGAGATGTCAAAGACAAGTTCGTCTGTTGAAAAGAACTACGAGTTACGTGATGGTCAAGTGATTACGATAGGAAACGAGCGTTCCGTTGCCCTGAAGTCCTTTTCCATCCATCAATGATTGGGATGGAAGTTTAGCTGCCGGTATCCATGAGACAACCTACAATTCGATAATGAAATGTGATGTCGATATCAGGAAGGATTTGTATGGCAACGTTGTACTCAGTGGTGGGTCTACCATTTCCTGGTATTGCTGATAGAATGAGTAAAGAAATTACTGCCTTGGCTCCTAGCAGCATGAAGATTAAGGTGGTGGCTCCACCCAAAAGGAAGTACAGTATTTGGATTGGGGGATCCATTTTGGCATCCTTCAGTACCTTCCAGCAGGCACGTTATATGTGTAGAGAGTTTTTTTCCTGTTTTTTTTTTTTTTCAACTTCCCCGATCTAAGTTCTATTTTTTGTTTCATTTTCTGCAGATGTGGATAGCAAAGGCCAGGTGGTATATTTCCCTGTTTCATTTTGCTACTCAATTTGTGTTGTTTTTGTTTCTATAAAAGTTTAGCAGTATGATAGTGTTGGTCTTATGATTTCCGTTTTCCTCCGAGGATCTCTTGCGCAGTGGAGTTGTTTTTGTTGCGAGTAGTTTAGCTTCTATTGCATTTTCGTTTACTAGAACTGTTTTCAGAAGATTTTAGGAATAAATTGAAATGAATGATTCAAGTGTATCTGATGATTGTATTTAGTGTTGATTGAGGGTTGGAATGTTATCTTTTATTTTACCTCTTTCTGAAAAAATATTGAAAGTTTTTTCTTACAAAAAATTTATGTTCAATAAATTGTCAAATATTTTTCAATTCCAAAATTCAGGCCAAGCATAACATGCAGATAATCAATGATAGCTCTTCCTATTTAGGGATGCAAATGAGTTGAGTCGGCCTACGGTATCATAAGCTTAGCTCGAGTTAGTTTAACTCGAGCTCAAATTAGTTCAAGTTTGAGTTGAGGTGAATTGAATTTGAATTTTTATTTGAGTCAATTTTGAATCATTTGTATATAGACTTGAAGTTCGTGAGTTAGTATAAAATTAAATGTTATATTTTATTTTATTAATAAATATATATTATATTATTATTTTTTTTATTTTGAGTTTGAATTCAATCTCGAATTGAACCTGCAATTTTTATAATTTATTTATCAATTTGTACATTATTGAATTGAATTTGAATTTTTGTCAAGTGAAATTCTAACTCGAAAATTTTATTCAAACTTAACACATTTAAACCCCTTTTCCTGCCTCTAAAGGCAGTCGAGGGAAGCAGGTTATGAAACAGGCGGCTAGGATCCAAGCAGTAAAAAATGGTCAAACATTACATTATGTTCTCTTGAAAAAACTCATCAGTTAAAAATTTGATTAAATTAACATAAACTTCTTAAATTAAGAATTCTAGTGAATTTATTTTTTTAAATGATCTTTTAGATAAATGTATCAATATTGATTAATGACAATATAAGAATGAATTTTAATTTACCAAAGGGTAACCAAAAATCAAATTTAGCTAAAAAATTTAATAGCTGGATTATTTGAAATGGAAAATAGGAAGAATAATTTTTGGATTGAAAATAATTTTATGAAATTTTAGATATAAAAATCAATTTTAAAATTCTTTTATAAAAACACTCATTTTTTTTAAAAAAATTAAAAATATATTCTCTATATTACTTCAATTTTGTAATAATTCATTCAATTAATAATCTATTAATATTCCTATGTAAGAAAGTATATAAAAAGCCACACATTTGATGTGTAATTATTATAAAAATCCATATTCTTATTTATTAATCATTTTACTAAAATTTTGTTTAAGAAATAATAAATTGTCATGAAATTAAGTAAAGTTCAAATCTTTCTTTCTTTCTTTTTTTTCTATTCTCTTTACAAAAATGATTTATCAAGGTTAAAAATATTTATAAATAATGGATTTACCGGGGCAAAATAATATTTATATTTTATATTGGATATTTTACTCTCTCTCTCTTTTGTTGTTTTTTTTTTTTCATTTTTGTTTTCTGTTTTGTTTCCCCAAAACTTAAACAGTCAGCTGATTTAAAAACGGCGTCGTGCGTCATTGGTGGTACCCCAAGGTACAACCTCCACTACCCACCAAACTACCGCTGTTCTACAATTGAGATTCGTTAGCAGCGATTCTACAATTGAGATTCGTTAGCAGCGATCGACGTTAATTAATATCAATCTGTAGCTTCCCATCCAATGCCAGCTAACCAGCAGAGGCTTCCTCGCTCCGCCGTCGACGGAGTCTTTTCATGGTGGCGGCGGCGTAAATTTTCAAAGCGGGAGTGGACTATCGTCGCCGCCGCTGTCGCATTCTGTGTTTTCATTCTCGTCCTCTCTCCAATCTTGGTCTCGCGTAAACTTGCTAATACAAATACAAATTCAGGAGCAGCTTCTGAGTGGGTGCCATTCACGCCTTTATCCAATGCTCAGCAAAATTCCGCGTGTAACAATCTCCGTCTCTCTGTTTATCTGTTTATATGCAAATGGAAATTTGAATTGTTTTATACCAGTGCTCGTAGTTGTGATGATTTGATGCGGAATAATTGCAGTTTGTTTGGATGGGAGTGTGCCTGGGTATCATATAAGAAGGGGTTTTGGATCTGGTTCTGATAGTTGGCTCCTTCACGTTGAGGTTTCCTCTTTACTTGTGAACTTACTTCCACGTTTGAACATTTGGATGTCCATTTTGCTACAATGCCCGCTAAAATAAAAATTACAGTACAGAGCAGTTGTTATACTGATTTTTCATAATTTCTTTCAAACTATAAGTCAAATTAACTGATCATTGGCAAGAATATGATATTCATTTATGGGCGGGGGAAGTATTCTTTAGCCTGTATTCGTGTGATACTCTATAGCTTTTCTTGATGATGTACAAGTAGCGTACTTTGTGCGGGTGCACCAAATGTTGTATCCCAAATATGGGAAAACTTCATATTTGCTCATGTTATCAGTAGAAGATCCATATCTTGCTAAGGTCTTGAGTTTCTAGAGAACTATATTTATGTCAAATTCAGTAAAAGTACGTCCAAGGCTATGTGCCGTAAGTAAAAAGTATTGGAGGATACTAGTCTTGTCCCAACAATGCCCTTGATTGATTAGAACTCAGCTAGTCAGCAATCTTGTGGTATAAACTGTTGAAAAGCTACTGTTTTCACAGTGGTGGATGAATACTCTTTTATATTTGGAATGCCATACAGGGTGGAGGATGGTGCAACACCATATCATCTTGTTCTGCTCGGAAGAGAACAAAACTAGGTTCATCAACCTATATGGAACATGAAGTTCAATTTTTGGGAATTTTGAGCCATGACCCACTTCAGAATCCTGGTATACAAGCCCAGTTCTTTTTTTCTTTTTCTTTTTAGTTGTTTATTGGGTACTTTGCACTTTGACATTTTATATATACTTTGCATTACATGTTGCTCCTCATCCGTGATCGAGTGTTTTGGCTACTTATCAATGTTGTACTAGCATGTGCCCTCCGATATATAAATTACAGAGTCTGTCGTACTGTGGTTTTACATTTTCTTATGTTTTTCTGTGAAGATTGATCTTTACAAGTTTGTATTCCTAATTTGGAAGAGTTCTTGTTACTGCATATACATCTACAGAACCTGAATTATTACTTGCCAAGCCAAGGAATAAATGCAACTGATTCTATATCTTCGTTGGTATACCCTGCCAAAAAATGTTTAGTTGGAAATCAATTTATACGTAATTGGTGATTTCCATGGATTTATATTTATTGATGTAACATAAAATTTGATATTTACTTCATTTATTTTTTCTTTTGGTCATCTTCAGATTTTTTCAACTGGAACAAGGTGAAAATACGGTACTGCGATGGATCCTCATTTTCCAGCCATCCTGATAATGAGATTAAAGTAAGTCCTGTAGAAGTTTACCTTCAAAATTGTTGGAATTTCGGTGCACTTTTCTACCATGGTTGTGTGGGACAATGGAATAATGTGAATGACAGTAATTTAAACACATTTCCATTCATCTATGCTCCAGAATGGAACAAAAATTTTCTTCAGAGGTCAGCTTATATGGGACACGCTTATGGATGAGCTCTTGTCAATTGGAATGTCTAAAGCTAGAGAGGTAGTTAAGCTAACTTACCCATTTTGGTGTTTTGATTGTTTTAGGACGAAAAATATGATTCCGTGTTTTATATACTTGTTTCTGTGAATCAAATTTCTGTTGTCTCATATATTTGCTGTTTCCAGGTTTTAATTTTGCTCATACTGTGACATGATGTCTTTGAATTAGTATCATGAACCACTTCCATGACTCCCATTTCTCATTTCTTTCCTCCATGACTTCATTGAAATTGATGAAATTGGTTCACCTGCTAATGAAGTCAAGTTCATCCTGGTGCCAAAGAGATAGTATACATCTTTTATTTCTGATAGTGGATAGGCTACACCATTCTCAAATGCAAACCATAAGGTTCTTACAAGTGCATTCTATGACTTGACAGGCCCTCCTTACGGGATGCTCTGCTGGTGGTTTGGCCACTCTCATACACTGTGATGATTTTCGGGATCTTCTATCAGAAGATGCAAATGTCAAGTGTCTCGCAGATGCAGGTTTTTTCCTTAATGAGTATGTGCTTTACATGCGCTCACCCTCTGGTTGACTGTATTGTCTTGTTATGTCAGGTTTACTTTCAATTAATCAGTGCCCCTATAAAAGGCTCTTTGCCAAACTTACTTACCCGAGATATGTGAATCATTCTTTATTTTGTTTTCATACTAATTTTCCTTTGAGTGAGTTCTTGAAATTTGTTCAATTGATTTTTGAAAAACATGTTTGGCTCTTATGTAACTTACTGCTATTTGAACATAAACTGTAGTGATGTAGTCATACAACAGAGTCATGTTTGCGTGAGTTATTGACCAAGTGTAGTAGATGATTTGACAGAGAAAAGAGCTTGCAATTGTTTCTGAGGTTCTGGATGCGTTTTTTGGGGTTTACCCCCATGTGGACTGGCTTTTATTAGTTACAATGTATAAACAAAATGAAAGGCATAGAGATCAACTTCCTGTGGCGACATGTTCCTGTATATAGGTGTTATTTAATTGTTGTCAATCTTAGTGTCAGAATATACATATTATGAGATTTAAGTTTTTCGCGGAAATAATCATTGATAATTTATTTGTGGCCTTTCTGTTTAGGTTCATTGTTTTTGTTTTCCTTTTTAAACTGACATGTGATTTGTTTTTGAGGACAGGAAAGATGTTGCTGGAAACCTCACCATAGAATCATTTTACCATGATGTTGTAACTCTCCAGGTTATCCTAAAACTTCATAACCTATGCTTGGGATATGTCAATTTAATTTTTTCCATATTATATCCCTTTGACATTTGCTTTTTAACTTATATAAAGAGAATTTCTTGAGTTTTGTCCATCTTTAGGTTGGGCTACTGGTTGCTGGCTTTATGTTTAATTTGCATATTTCCCGTGTCAGAAGTGTTAGTACAATAATTAGATTGGGAAGTGCCAAGTATTACGAAGAAGTTAGACTCCATTTGTCTCAAAGTTTGTGTGCTTATCTTTGATGCATAAGAATGACATTATATTATATGAAATGAGTTTCGTCCATAAAAACCTCGACCTTATTCAACTGTGTGAGAGATGGGCTTTCGTCCTCAAGTTAGAACATGGACCAACTGTTGGAATGGATTAGTTCACATGACAGAAGTCTTCTTGTTGTTGGCACTCAACAAGCATCAAACGGGCGCTAGAGTTCATGCTGCATTTGTTCCCATCTTCGCAACTGACAACATCGAAAACTCATCTTATTCTCCTAATGGAAGCCTCTGACATAACTTGCATCCTTAAGTTTTTCCTTTCTCTTTTTCTTCTTTTTCGGGGGTTATCAAAAGAGAATGCTGTTTGGCCATTTGAGGACAAACCATAAATCTTCGTCGCAAGATACCAGTATATTATTTATTTTCTTAAACAAAATGATAATAATTGTAAATTATGAAATTCACTGTCACCAGAAGACAGATGATCCTTGTTCTATAATTTCATTGGGTTGGTTATATAAGCTGGCCTAATGCTGAACTCACTTGGATAACTATTATTTACATTATAGTAAACACGATAATATTGGAATTACGACAAATAATTTGTGCTTACCTGACCTAATTACAGGGTGTAGCTAAAAGTTTGAACGATGATTGTGTTGCCAGATCTGAACCATCTAAGGTGCATTTTCTTTTGTGTCATTTTCTGTTCAACTTTCGTTTCTTCAGATAGAATGCTTATCTCCTTATGTTGGTAATATTTGGAACATTTCTTTATTGCTCAATTTTGGTTCCCTATCCTTGATTCTGGTGCCAGTGTTTCTTTCCTCAAGAATTTATAGGAAATATTAAAACTCCTGTCTTCCTCGTTCAACCAGCATATGATTTTTGGCAGGTATTTTTCTTATTTCATGCCATTTTTTCTCAACATTGTTAACTTTTCATATATATATATATATATGAACATTCTATGACTTCTTTCAGATAGCAAATATTTTGGTACCTGATTCTTCAGATCCCCACGGCAGCTGGGTCAGGTGCAAGCTAAATATTTTGAATTGTAATCCCAGCCAGCTAGAAGTACTCCACGGTACTATGTTAGATATGACATCTTATTTCTCACATTCATCACATGGAACACACAAATAATAAGTTTTCATCAACGCAGGTTACAGAAACTCATTGCTCAAGACGCTCAGTGAATTTCAGCAAAATCAAGAAGGTGGAGTGTTCGTCAATTCTTGCTTTGTCCATTGCCAGACATGGGTGGCCGAGACGTGGCATTCTCCTAGTTCTCCCAGAATCAACGACAAAGTTAGTTCTGATTATACACTTCTTTGCATCTCCTTGTGTTTCTTTTATTATGATTATTGCAAAAGATGTTTTTGCCTGAATCTACTACTCCATAGACATCTTTGCTGTTTTTTAAACAGACAATTGCAGAATCAGTAGGCGATTGGTACTTCAAAAGACAAGCAGCTAAGCAAATTGATTGTCCGTATCCCTGCAATCCCACTTGCTATCATAGGGATCTCACGTTCGGATGAACGCAACAAAGATCGCCTCATTTTCTCAGCAAATTTTTGGCTGGTAAATGCGACTTTTTTCAGTACAACTCCATTATGTGCAACTCTTTGTCGTGAATTTAGTTTTTCCATTAAATTGGGTTTAAAAAAAAAATTCTTTCTTACATTGAAGTCCAAATTTCTCTGTATAGACTTCTTGAAATAGACTTTAGCATTTAATACTTTTGCCAAAAAAATCAATTAGACAAGTACTCTTCTCTCATGGGTTGTCAAATAACAATGGTCAACATTTAAGTTTCAGTGGTTTATTGCATGCTTACGTGCAATGCTATAATTTAAGTCGCAACTTTGTATATAGTACATGACAATGACTATCGAGGCATGCTCAATATTATATCCACTCTTGAGACAGTGCATTTGATGTCAGATTTGATTCTTCTTTCTGTGATTCTGATGCTGCACCAATTGGGCTGTTTCTTAACAAAAACAATTTGATTTGGTTTGGCTTAAAAGTTACTTAATTGCAACCCGAGTCTACCCCTCTATTAAATATAACTTTAGGTTGGGAACCGGTAAATCATTATTTTGTTTTATTTTTTTTATTTTTTTAATACACACAAATGTGCACTTGGGTCATTTGGATTTCAATCTTCGAACCTTTCATGCATAAACGTAAGAGTAGTGTCACTCGATCAATTAAAACCAATATTTAAAAACACATCAAAATACTTATTCGAGAAGACGTATGTGACATAAATAACAAATGTGAGACCAACAATCATTGTCGAGGGTAGTACAGACTCAAATTTATCAAGAACATGAGTGATGGTAAATTTTTATAATGGAAAACAAATTATTCATGGATTTGTGTCCCATGCGAGAACTAACGAACACCCTCTCCAAAAAAATCATCAAAAAGCTTTATGTGATGTAAAGAATTAGAGAGAGATTTGTGGAATTTTAAAAATTTTAGATTTGAATATTTGATTTCGTATTTTATATGTAAGATTAATATCATTGAATCAAATATCACTCCGGCGACACGTGGATATGATTTGGTGTGGTTTCAAATATAATTGTTCCCCATCTTGTGGGTTGGCTATAAGAACCATTTTCCCCACAATTGAAGACATTCTAAAATTTCAACCACTTGCCCAAAATGTGGGAACCCAAATTTAGACTGGCGCTCGTGAGAAGTACTCAAAGGGCCCTGGAAATTTATGGATCAGGTCTTGTAGGTGAAATGAGAAGAGGGTCACCATCAACTTTACTGGCTCAACCAAACAGCCCCTCCAATTGATGGTGATAGTCCAAAAATTAGAAACCAAATTTTGGTTTGAAATCATTATATATATTTAATATATGTCACGAGATGTCAGAGATACCAAAACCACAAGCAACTGCCCCAATATTTATAAAGTTCCTTGTCCCTTGACTTACTTGTTCTTGTTCATGTGTATAGTTAATTTTTTAATTTTTAATTTTTTTTTTAAATTTTTGCAAGAATTACATTTATTAGAAACCTAACCACCCGGTTTCTATGTGCATCATACTCCAATAAATCGTGGCTTCAGATTTAAGGCTCATGCAAGCTTTTTGTCTGCTTGTGTTGGTCAACTAAGTGATTGTTGTTTTCTTTGCATTATTGATTATCTATTGAGTGTATTTAACTACACCACTATAGTTTGCCTTTTGAAATTTAGATCTAGCAATCATCATGGGATTTGTATTTTATATAAAGATGTAGGTACTATTTACTCAGATAAAGGAGAAATTTATGAACTTAAGACTTTTGTTTATATATATATATATTCAAAAATCTCTTGGATCATATTTGAATTTTATTTCCTTGATAAAATTTAAGATAAAGTAATTCAAGTTACATAAATTATGTCGCCAACAACTATTCTCTAGAGGTGTGGAGTGCCCAAATCCTCCTTTCCTCCGCTTTGAATCCTTTATTTCATCTCTTATATCAATTCGTTGTATTTATATCAAGTGTATCTGATTCTCAATTAATTGTTTTTATAAAAAAAATATTTAATACATATGTTATATATTTATGAAATAAAATAAAAGATGAAATAAAAAATAAAATAGAAAATTTAAACTGCATATCTTCCTTCATTCTCGACTCCGATAGGAGAGGAAAATTCAAATCAATACACGATCAGTTTGATGAGTTTGGTCTAATTTTAACAATATCAGGGTCGATAATCAGACATTGGACAAAAATAAGATTTCCTCCTTCAGGGATTGTTCAAGGGGCTCTGTCCCGGCTCTGGCTGGAAAGAAAAAATCAAATTGACAAACAATTGATTTGATGAGTTGGCCTGATTTTGACAATATTGATGTTGATAATCTGACCTTGGGCTCAGACAAGAATAATAGTTATACAAAAGGATAGATGCTTAACAATACTTGATTTTTTGTTGATTAGAACTTAAGAAGTACAAGGTTTGTGTCTGAAGTAGAAATACTTGTATACATGCAAGCAAAATGAAGAAAGAACAAAAGAATTCGACCAGTTGGCCTCTGTCTATTAAAATCCAAGGCACTTCTTGAAGAAGAATGGTATACTCCTCAAGCAGCACCAGAAAATACAAAATTCTCATATCAAATTCACAGCAGAGGGAAAGACTTTGGGGTTATCACCATTTACAATCCCCACCAACTGGTATAACATCACACACTCTCTACAAGATAAAGATGTAGCCTAGTTCTTTTATGCTTAACTATAAACACCCTTTAGGAAACTCTGTAAAAATTTCTGTGTATTTTCCCTCTCTGTTGTATCTCTAATACCTACTGCTAGTTACACCGACGAACGCCATATCCTTCCTTCGAAAGAAATAATGATAATTGAGACATCATCATGGTACTTCCTCCGGTCCCCTTGTGGGATATCAAGCAATTCATGGAAATCCATACCTGCAATCATCACAAACTCATGCTTGTTAGATTTAGGCATACGAGTCGTATGTTTATATGTGTAGTTTTTTGGTTGCAAGTCTGTAGAATCATACCCGCTGTCTTGGCAGCACGAAATAAAACTTCTTCAACAAGATGTTGGGCTGGATCTCCCTCAGGGAACGTCGACATGAATGTTTCAACTTCTGAAACGGCCTCTTCGTTGGTGAAGTACTGGTAAAGGCCGTCAGAAGACAAGATCAAGAATTTGTCCTTTGGGTCTAATCCGTGGTGGCAAAGAGATGGTGAACATGTGATGTATGGGGAAGTTCCGACGTAGTCGATTCTGAACATTTCTAGAAGTGCATTGTTCCATTTGGGCTGCAAAACAAGAGATACGTAGATGAACATAAGTTCCTATATTAGCTTTTGTGTCATTATTGTAAAAATGAAAGGTCAAAGCTTAAAGTACACAATAATCTTGATGTTTTGAGAAACTGGTTTTTACCTGTTTGAGAAAGCCTGCCCCAAAGGCCCGAGTGACCTTCAAGGAGCCTTTAACCCTATCATTGACAACTGCACAAGGATCATCTGGATGGGAATTTCTAATCCTTCTCACTTCCTGAGATGATGAAAAAAGAGAACATATTAGTACACAAACATGAACTACAGAGCAACATCCAACCTTAATACAACATGTTTACCTCTTTAACAGATGTACTATGATCCATTGTGAGCTGACAAGAACTCAATTGATGCACATTCTCATATTCATAACCATAGAGCGATGATTCTTCAACATCCTTCCTCATCTTCCCACCAAGAGAATCATTCTCGGCATTTTTCAGAGCTAAGACCGCCCTACTATCCCCTACGTTCATCAAATAAACATCATCACCCTTCATCACCATCACAAGAACACAAGATCCCATCAAAGCCAACTCAGGATTCTCCAGTAACATCATATCGGCTATCTCCAAATACGATGCTTCAGTCTTCCTCAATGCTTCGGATAAGGCTTTCAAAACCCCCAAGTGATTAACAGTTGAAACATTACCAGCAACCCCATCAGGGCCCAAATTGCTCAGTTTCTCCCTTAACTTCCTGTCAAGTTCCACCCTTTCTTTACTATCCAAACTTTTAGACATAAATAACGAGCTATTAAGCGTATTTTCACAAGATTCACCCTTATCACACCACAACAACCCCTTAAGTTCCTTATAAACATTTGAATAGAGATTATTTAACAGAAAATCAGTAGCATCAGGGCCATTAAATCCATCATAAATCCCAACAAAAACCCATCCATGTTCCTCAGATATCACAATATGAACTCTATCCTCACCAGCTTTCCCTTGTGCCCACTGTACATTTTGGCTTCCAAAAGATTCATTTCCAACATCATCATTCTCATAAATTAAGCTCATATCACTACTCAAATTATTACTAGTAATTGTACTGCTGTTACTATTACTCCCACTAACCACAACATTATTATGCTCACTCTCATTACTCCTCAATTCTTTAGAAAAACCCCAAAAAGATTTTGACATCACCTTTTTCAAATTCTTCACCAAAGCCAATTTCTTGGATTTAGGCCTATACCTCTGCAACTGATCAAAATGATTCTCTAACGGCCCAGAAATGAAACTCCGTTCAATCGGACCGGACAAGAATCCTCGCTCAATCGGGCCGGATCCTTGGCCTGAGTTCCTCAAAATCGGGCCCGATTTAACCGTGGAGATAGAGTTCCTGGGAATTGGTTGGAGGGGAATAGAGGAGAAAAAATTTGAGCTTTCAAAAGCTGAAGCCTTGTCCAGCGAAGTAGAACTGGCGTAAGCAAAAGGGTCGGTGGAGAGAGGCGTGGAGGTGTTGGCGGAGATGGAAGCGCCGGAGATGGTCCGAAAAGCCGTCGTCTGTGGAGCAGCGGAAGAATCCTCCAAAGATTGGTTTTTGTGAAACGGGTCGGGTCGTATGTAACAGAAAGAGTGGCCCAAGCCCTCGTCAAGAGGGTCCGATAAACACACGGCGACGTCGTTCCTTCGCCGGGAAATTTCCCCGGCATCTCCGGCGAAGCATAGATTCAGCTTTCCTATTCCATTTCCCATTTCTTTTTCTCAAGAAGTCCGAAGAAGAACTCAATCTTTTATTCTTTTTTCTTTTCTCTTTTTTTCTCTCTGGAGAGAAAGAGAAGAATCAGAGAGGGTAGAAGGGTTGGAGCTGGAAGAGCTGAAAGTTCATAGTTTGGTATTGGAGTTGAGGAAGAGAGAGAATTAGAGGGAGATAAATGTCGAGAGAGAGAGAGAGAGTTGACTTTTGAATGGGGAAAATGGGGGTTGAGATTAAAACTGAGGATTTGTTTAATATTCGATGCGTTCTGGATTTTGGTGGGCTAAGGGCGTTGACTATGATTATCAAATAGTGTGTGTCTGTATGTATTTATATGTATACCTTTTCTTGACTTTTTTTTTTTGTTGCCTTTTCTTGACTGTTAATATCAAATAATTTCTCAGCATGTATTTTTATATATTTTTTCTTTTTTTTCTTGTGTCGGTAGAGTTTTTTTATACATAGGGCATTTAAAGTGTCCCCCCAATTCAAATTTCAAGTATAAATGTATTGATCGAATTCATATCGTTGAAATTTTTTTTAAGAAAAAATATTATAAATGATGAATTTTTATTTTTTTAATAAATTAATATTTTTTTATTTTTAAATTCAATAAATCAAAATATAAACTACACAATGCACATAAAGTACACAGCGCATCCATTTTAAATAGAACACAAAACCTCCCACATATAAGAGAGATGGATTCCACTTAAACTACAAATCACTGGACCATATTGTTTAATCAATGCTTCAGTAGAGAACATTTTCTTCTATATGAATCCATTTTAATTCCTTCCTTATACCTTTTAAAAAAGAATTCAAATTTATAAGTTATTATGAGTTTATCTAAACAGTCATGCACTTTTAAAATAAAAATATATTTTCTGAAAAATCCTAATTTTTGTATTGTAATGGGTCTTTGAGATCCTTTTGATGATTTATATCATGTTGAAAGAATATCTATATAAGTCGATCGATTGGGGAAAGCCCGCAATAGTAATATCACTGAAGAAAGATATTTCATTTTTATTATATTAATATTTTTATTATATTAAATTATTAAATAATGATTTAAATTAGTTGGACCAATACTCTTTTTACGTGTGGGGATTAAGGGAATGCAATAGAATAATGGTAGGATTAATAGTAGAGGAATATTTGGATTATATATATAATAGTTATTCGAGAAAGCGAAAGAGGTGGCCGCAAAAACTTGGAAGCTAATTGGAAATGCAATAAGTCAAAATGCTCCACTTGCGATATTGCAATTTGGTGGAATGCTGATTGGGATGTCACAATGGCTAAAATGCCCTTTACTTGGTATTTGTATAAATATTGATTTCATTGATTTGATTGGGTGTTTGCTTGTCCTGCATATCATCATACACCTCTCTTGTTAATTTCTTAATTCTATTTTAATGTAAAAAAAATGAAAGTGTCTATAAAAATTTTCAAATGAATGTGCTAAATGAAAGTTGTATCATATATGCTTATATAGGGATACTAGAAATGTAATTTTGGCTAGTTATTAACCAATCAATGAATTTTCTTGAGAATGTATTTGGAAATATAATATATGATAATTAACAATGATCAAATTTTAAATTTTGAAAGCATAAAATACGGTAGTGAATTGGGGGAATGTAATTTAAAGAGGTTAGAGGATTCCGAAAACTTTAAATGTTATATTATTAAGAAAAATTAGAATAAAATAAAATTACCATATAGTAGTATTTGATCAGAAGTAAACAATCAAAGTCAAATAACTGTCTTTCTACATAAAATGATATAGTTTTTGATAGAAAATTTTAAATTTGAGAGAAGAATTTAAAGTCACTAAGTATTAAACAAATTTTAAGTCAACCATAATAATTTAAGAATAATTGAAAATGAAAGATTAAAATTTTGAAATTCGTTATAACATGAAATTATCCAGTAAACTCAATGAATTTATTATTACGAATTTGAATTCACCAATCCAAACACAACCTCATGTCAACAAAAGCTATAGGGTTTAAGCTTTAAGCATGCTTGTTTATTAAATTCTTTGACTTTGTTACAAATATGATTATTTTTACATTAGGGATTGGCTTATATAATCATACACCTCCATATAATTATCCCCTCAATAATGATTTTAGATGACATGTGATGGAGCCTTGTATGTGCAATATTGCATGCTTAGTGGGTCAATTGAAAATCATACAAAGTATGAAATTTTTGGCTATTAGAGGGTTTGAAGGGTGGGTTTCTATATACAAACCTTCAAATTTCATACTTTAGCTAAGTATTATTTATACTTTAATTCAAAACTTCTAAAGTCAATATTGCCTTTTCCTTTTTATGCAATACTATGTGCTACCCACATATTTGCATAAAGTAAGAGCACAATCTCCCCTTTTGCAACATTTATAATTATGTTTCCATCCTTTTCTTTTTCACCTCAAACACATATGAACTACCCAAAAATCACATATAGTCCATATCTTGTTTGGGGTGAGCACATTGAATTACATAGCAATTATAATCATACCTTGTCTTATAATTAATCAATTTTCTTGAAATGTATATACATGAGAAATATACAAGTTGACTAATTATGATGATTCTCTTGGTTAGATGTGTTAACTTTCCTAAATAAGGAGAATACCCTGTCCCCGCCCCCGCCCCATGTCCACCTTTTTCTTTTATATGAATAAAATACAGAAAGAAAAGGTGATTAGTACAACAACCCTCATTTTATTATTGTGGAACATTAAATTTGAGTCAAAAATTATTAGCTACCGTCTAGAAAACAAACCTTTAACCACCAACGACAATCTCAACAAAATATCAATAGCCCCTTCCACACAGAGATAATTAATTCATACGACTATCCCATTCCATTCAATATTTGGAAAATGCCCACTTTTTGTGTTCCCTTTATTTCTTTTATCATTACTAAGAGATATAGATGCTATAAATTCTCCCTTATCCCATATTAAATATGTAAATATCCATCCACCCAAAAAGATTCTACTATTGATGCATGTTAGAGTTTAAAAAAAGAAAAGATAAAATGTGATAAAATATCCCATAAATGTAAGTTTCCTTAGTCCCATCAAAAAGACATTACTACTTGACTTGATGTAAAGAGTGTGAAGACCACTTGTAATGGGAAAATTTGAACCCAAAAAAACATGCATACGCGTGATACTATTGTAGTGGTTTGACTTTTAGGAAACCTCATTGGATTAGCATTTGAAATTTTTGAACAAGGAAGCTACTACATACATAGAGAAATCCGAAAGCGAGGGCTTGGTCGCACCCCTGAGGTGGTTTCAGTTTTACGCCATTTGACTTTTTACCTAATTTTCTAAATTTAACATATTTAGACAAGCAAAGTCAGCAGTAACTATTGACGCATTTTTTATTAGGGATGGTTGGGATTTGTTATTTTAGATGGTGAGATTGATTGTTAAAAATATAAGTATTTTTTTTTGTTTTAATTTATTTTTTTGTTGGGGTGGGTGGGGGGGGG
>JACGDI010004939.1:33270-44225 GCA_014898725.1 Jacaranda copaia | reverse complement strand
TTTTTTTTCATTTCACCATATTTTGACAATTGATCCTCTAATGGACACTACATTCTAATTCTGGCATGTTTTTTATGTACATCTAATTGCTATTAAATTTTTCTTCATATGTTGATTTTGCCAATTTAGAGTCATTGTACATCTTTTTCTGTTACCGTTACTTTGCAAAGTACTACTGCGAGGATATTGTTATATGCTCTATTCTTGCAAGCCATTGATATCTGTTTTTTCATCCTCTATTTGGCTTATCTCTGCATTATATGATTTTTAAGATTAATTTAGGGGGAAGAATAAATTGTGCATTTAATGATGATTAAGACATGCAATTGTGTTTGAGACAAAATAGCAGGCGCATAAAAAATTGTTCCTACCATATTTTGAGTTTTGCTTTATTATTCTATAGCATTGTTGTTCTTTTTATCAATATTAAATTTAGATGGAAGTTTAATACTTTAATTTAGGTTTCCCTTGTCAGTGAAAAATGTCAGAAAGCATCTTTTCTTCAGGTGATAGAAGTGTTTCATAATTTCTTCAATAATCAAATTTTATTATCATTTAATTACTATGTCATAAAGAATAACTAAAACATGGCATAAGAAAAATATGGAAGTATGCTTGTTGAGTCAATATTCTACTGATTGTACAATCCATCAATTATTTCTCTATAGTTGCGAATCTCGAGGATTAGTTATTAGTACACTCCGGGCCAAAAACATAGATAAAGAGAATTTAAATTTACACATAAAATATGCTTTAATCTTCAGGAATGAAGGAGATGACCATTTCTTTTCCCTTTGCTACAATTTAGTTATTTTTGGTATCATTTTGTTGTGCGACAATTCTTGCAAAATCATGTGGATTGTAGGTTGTAGCATTGGGTGTTTGTTAGCTTAATGTTTGAACGCCAATGCTCTAGCATTAAATAAAATATAATTTAAAGACAGAACTCCAGTTTGAATGCTTTAAAATTATTACATCCTTTAACAAAAAGAGGTTAAAGCCTTCTAATTTTTGCAACTTTTCCAAATCTTAATGGTATATTTGCACTCTTAGTGGTGAAAGAGTTTCCAACAGTCAATAATTAAGCTCAGTCATTATTATTAACAAAAGTACTTGTAAAAACTTTTGTTAGGCATTCATTAACTTTTAACTGAAAACCATTTATGTGTTTACTTTCTATTCTTTAAAGTTAGAAGCAACCTTAAGGGAATTTTGCACTTTCTTGATCTTTGTGTAGATAATTAGAAGTTGTTTTGACATTTTTATACCGCATAACCCCTAAATGATCTCATACCTCGCGTCAGATCTACAAGGATTTTTATTATATGTTTTTTTAGGATTTAATGTATATATTAGCCACTTTGTTTTATATTGTTTTATAGTGAATATTTCAGTCATTGTTTCTCTGGTTCTCTAACTTCTATCTTTTTAACTTTTAAATCTTGGCGCACAGATGAATTTGATGTCTATGAACCTTTTTTTGCTTCATGAAATTTGGCTGTTGTATCTGTACATCAGAGGCACAACACACATCATTTCCTAAACTCTGAATCTAAAACTGTAAATGATGGTGTAGGTTTTTGGTTTGTTAGGTTGAATAGTTGGGACTCTTTTATTGCTTAGAATGGAGAAAATATTGGTTAGAAGGTATGAGCCTTTAATAGAATGATGGAGATAATATATACTACTGGGAATTTTGATAAAGTTGAAATTTTTGAGTTTTTTCTTTTTTGCTGGTTTTGGAAGTTGGTAATTTTGTTTGCTATCAATTTTCAATTTTCAATTTTTTGGATTGCAGAATTTGTGTAAATGATGAAGTTTAGGATGCTGAAATACTGTGTGAGGAGGTCTACTTATTTAACTAGATCTGTACTCTCTACAAAAATTTAACTTTTTGTTGAAATTTGCCCGAAATGGATTTGGAGAGATGACTTGACCGTAAATGAAATAGATTGGAATTGAAGGACTGATTTCGATACAAATGCATATAGGGCTGTGGATTTTAAGCTGTTGTACAGAATCTCTATAAACGTTTGACCTTTGCTTGAGAAAAAGTTTTGAGTGCTACTGCCTACCGTTGATTAAGTTCTGTTGATATTCTATTTATCTTTTGCCTCTTATATAATTTAGCGTAAAAGAAAATCTGCTTTTTACCTTATGAAGGAGTGTGACGGGAGTAATTACTGAATAATAAATATAAAAAAAAATTATAGTTCTATGTCTTTATTTATCTGTTAAAAAAATTGCTGAACAAGTGAATGAGAAATATATATTCGTTTCCGACACTTAATTTTTACATGGTGTTATTGTTCTTCTTCAGTATATGAAGCCTTTTCTTTCTTTCCTATTGTTTTTGCGTCAACACCTATTGTTTTTCCTCGAATCACCCAATGTCTTCAGTAACATAAATCATCTAAGGTACCAACAACAACTCTAAGTCCTTGATCTAAAGTTATTAGCAATTAGCAATTAGATATTGAAAACACATGGGAACTATGAAATGCAGCAATCCAGCACAAATTCTTAGCAAACAATTTTGCCCATAATGCATAATAAACAAATTGAAGCAAAAGTCACAAACACTTTGCCCATCTATCATCAAAAATTTATCCAAGCTTTGTCCTAACTACTCCTGATTTGAAACTAAGAACAACTTATTCAATTTCCAACAAAAGTTTCTCGAATCTCAAAGAAATAATGAATTGTTGAGTTTCATACCTCGAGCACCTCCAAGCTGCTACAGGGCATCACCTTTACTTCCTAGCAGCTTGCTACTATCCAATCTTAAAATTTAATTGAATATTAGTTTCAGAAGAGGTTCGTGGTTTGCTACAGCTAGATTTTGGGCTAAAACCAACATAGCTCTTCGTTTATTTTCTATTCAACAAACCCAAAACACAAGAAAACCATAAATACACACCCAACCAAGCTTACCATCGATGAAACAAGCTTGCAAAATAACAAGCATTTATCATTTCTATTATAACTTTTTGTTATCTAGTTCTGAGGTCGATTTATTGTTGCTTTATTCAATTCATTTTATCTCCGCTGCTAATGTCTTTTTCTTTAGTAGCATCATCATTTTCATTAGTATAGCTTTTCTTCAATGGTATGAATTCTTCCAACTGCATTTGATTTCTTACACTGAGTTAATTCTTTCATCATTATTATTATAGCTATAATAAAATCAGTCACGACCAAATTTATCAGTAAACAAAGTTAATTAAGAAACAAACACATTAATAGGAATTAACTAAAACCAGTTGAAGAAACAAACACATTAATAGCAATTAACTAAAACCAATTGAAAAAAGAAGGAAAAATGAGACCATCTGAAGAAAATAATGGAATAATGTAGAGAAGCACAAGTTGATATTGTATCCCACAAAAGTAGTTAAAATTTTCTATCAAGAAATTATCAATTCAAACTGTCAAGCTCACTGAAAACAATGGAATAATTTAGAGAAATGCAAATAGATGTTGTATCCAACGATAGCAGTCAAAATTTTATGTTCAAAAGTGAGCTATTCAGTGCCCCATCCTACATCCATTACTCACAAAAATGTTAAGCTTCCATGAAAAGTACTTCTAGATGCAATCTAACGCCTCAAAATCAACAATCAACTTCCTATGAAGACTGATAAAACATTATAACATAGTCAAAAGATCTTTCCTTAAAAATTATCCATCCTTTTATCAATGCTTGCATAAGATTTCAGACTGTTATCCTTCAAAAGGAAATTCAAACTACAAGTTACTATAGAAAGGCCGGAACATGAAAGGAAAGAAGAAGGAAAGAAAACCCACATTGAGCAAACATCAAATCTCAAGATTCATCACTACAATTTTCCATCATAAGTATGAAAAAACTCAAGGTGTAGAAGGTTGTATGTACAAACCAAATACCATGGAAATTTTCATACCAAAAAGTAGCTCATCTCCTAGACTTAATCAACATTATTTTCACAAGCCACTCTCTTGTCCATATTCTCATAGCAACAATAATCATCAAAACTCAGCATAGCATTTTCGTTCTTTAGCTGCTTTTCCTTGATAGCAATTCCTCAATGCGCCGAGCTTTCTAGACTATTATCATAATCATCAAGCTTCAAAATATTCTCAGATGCGCTGTGAATCCTTGAAACATTTGCAAGAAATCAGTCAATTGTTTTTTGAATGCTAGTTTTGGATAAAAATCCACCATCCAAACTCAGTTCCGCATGAATTAATGATCCCATATTCCAGCCAAGTCATGTATAAGGAGACACATGTAGTGGATAGGGAACAACTGGAAACCCAAATATCAGCCAGCATGAAAATGAGAAACCCTAAAAAAAAATCCAAAATTCACACAAAATGAACCCCATGACAGAAGCTGCACACTGAAGAGAGCATGTGGAAGAGAGCTGGAAAATAAAAAAATGAAAGAAGCGAAAAACAGGAGAAATGGTTGAGACTGAAAGCAAAAAGCAAAATAAAAACAAAAACCAAATAAATAAAGAAATAAAGCAAACGTGTGGGGTCTGCTGTACAAAAATACTGTAGCAAGCCCATTGCCACTCATATATAGAGTAATATACGCAAACAAACACAATAAATTGGACTCCGTGGCCATTTTGAAGTTTTCCCTAAAATCTAAGCATATTCAAAATAATGCAAAATTATATATTTTTTGGCTAAACTATATAGGATAGTCTCATTCACATAGTAGAATGTTTCCTAGTACTCCTCCTCTTAAAAGATTTTATTCCTCAAAGCATCACACATATTAAGAATCTACAACCTTGTATAAGTACTGTAAAGTAGAAATTAAATAATCTCTAAGCATAAAAAGAGTGTCAAAAAAGTCATAAAGAGCAAATTGCACTATCCCAACTCCAAAAGAAAGAATGAAGTTCGGAATACTTCTCTTACAAAAGACATATTGCAGATTGATAATCCCATCTCTAATCATTTTAGAATAATAAACCCTATCATAGTCTGTCTTTGGCCTTTTACATTCTTCTTCAAGAATTTTATTTTTAAATACAAAATCACCCCACCTTTTACTCTATAAAAAATGGTCACACGCACATACACACATTCTCCAATGTTCCAAGCCCTTCTCTGTCAAGCATTCAAACTCTTCCCTCTGGAAAAGCCACACATACACAACACATCTTTTTATATGAAGTGTCTTTCTTCACTCTGAATTCCTCTGTAGTTACTCTAAATTTCTCTTAAGTTAGAGTCTTCTTTTGACTAAGAAAAAACCCATAAAGAGTTTATGGATTTTTCCTCCTTGTGCATCTTCCTATTTTCTTTTGTCACTCTGCTACTCTTTTAATTGTCTGAGTCGTTAAAGCATTGGTGGATGGTGTTTGGGATTGGAAAAATCCTCAGGTTCAAGTGGGAGACTCTATCAGTAAGTATTCTTGATTTTCTTCTCACAAGCTGAAATTTTTTTTGCATTTGCAAAAAGCTCAAGGAGGTTTACTTTCAAGATTTTCCTTTGGTTTCTGTTTTCTTTTCCCTCTGAAAAGAATAAGATGCCAAGAAAAATAGCTAGTCCTATGCATACAACAATTGAAACAGAAACAAAGTGTCCACCCAAAAACATCAAGCTAACTAAGAAGATAAATAAATTAGGCATACTAAAAAATAGACATAATTTACAACTACTAAACTAATCATGTTGTAAGTAAAAAAATATTCACTTTTCAAATTTAGTAAATACAATTTGCCAAAAATATTGACACAATACAGTATATAAAAATAGAGAATAAGAAATAATAACAATAACTATAATTAAAAAAGAAAAGCAATAAATAAAAACAATAATGTTACCAGTAACCAAGCCAAAAGCCACAGAACAAATGTTCCAAAGCAAAGAGCACAAGAATTGCAATATCACAGGGAAAATAACAAGTTAATTAAAAAGTACAATTAAATATAACACTTTCCGCAAAGATAAACATACCATCGATATCAAAAAGCAAAGAGGAACAATAGGTCCAAACACTTGCTAAGAAAATAACTAAACAATAAAACCTAATTCCCTATCTAAAAGCAAGACACCCAAGAAACACTTAATACAAATCCTAAAAAATACTCTCGTGAAATAATCCAAATGAAAACAGAAGTCATGCATTAAAACCCAAATAAGGAAAAAATTGTATACACTGAGAAGCATAGACATAAATTTTCCAAAAAAGCAAAAAGCAAAATTTTTTGAAAAATCCTAACATAGGTAAACGAATATCAAACTTAGAGCCAAATCAGTAACAAAATGTATGAGCAAAATGAAACACAGAACAAAAAGAGAAAAAATCGCTACAAGAAAATTCCACCAGATAACTATTCTTACCAAAATAAATACACACCAAAGCCCCCAAAACAATAAATAATGAAAACAGTAACTCTAAATACCCACCTTCAGAACATCAAAGAAATAAGCATAAACCCTAAAACCTTAGAACAATCACAGATAAACATACGAAAAAGGACCCAGCTAAAATAACCAAACTCACTCCACTACTCATACATGGAGTTAATTACAAGAAATAAAAACATAAACCACGATAAATAAAAGCTCTCACAAATCGTAAACTATGGTAATCTACATATATAATCTAATAAAATAAATAAAAAAGAAGGAAAAAAATAATACTTATCATGTAGTTGAAATTCCCCAACTACTGCAAAGATAATGCAATTGATGAGACCTTTGCACCATAATTCGAGGCTATTTCCATAGCTCTCCGAAGATCTCACACAAAGGGAGTTTTTCTTTTTCTTTTTCTTTTCTCTCAAGAAAAATTTGACATTACAAACAAATATCAAAACTGTACTGCCCACAAGGAGAAATATATACAAATAACACATTTTTATTTAAATTTATGGAAGAATGAATAAAGAGAAAAATAACCTCATCGGAGCGTAGACCCAAAACAAAAGATGGAAGATGGAAAAAAAGTTGTACTATAAATAATAATTTAAGTATTTAAACCTTAACAAATCATTTAAACTCCACAAAAAATCAATAACCAAACAAATATATAAAAATACTAACACAAGATAAAGTCCGCAAAAGAAATAATAGAAAGCCGAAAACGCTCAAAGAAGCCCATTAAACTCTACACACCTTAAAAAAAGTCATGCTCCTCAAACAAAAAGTAGGGGAAAAAACCTAACCCAGGCAAAGAAATCCTTTTACTCTAAATAATTTATAGGGCCCACCAATAAAACTAAGATAAAAACAAACCAACAATCAATCTCCACTACATAAAGTACAACCTTATGGCATTCACCCCCATAAATGGCACGGCCTCACAATTTCCAAGAGCATTAAATAGCAACCGAAAAGAAGAAAAAAGTAAAAGCATCCATTTTCTTCTAACCATTTACAGGGGACCCACCACCAATACATGAAAAAACAAAAATACCATACGACCTTTAAAGCGCACAGAACAAACCCATGCAACATAACATCAACCAAACATATTGTTTCAAATAGATTTTTAGAGGGGGGGGATGCAAAAAGCTTGTGAGAGGAGTGAAAAGCATGTGCATTGATGTCTGTATAATATAGAAATATAGTATAATGTTGTATTAATATATCATTTATGTTCATTAAAATTTGTATGATATTATAATGAAGGGTGACTTGATAATAAAATACATATAGGACAAATTGCATTTTGCCCCCTCAGTGAAAATGGAAAAAAGCAAAAAGACCCTTATAAAAAAAAATAGGCAACAAACATCCTTGTAATTTTAAAAAATATGCACACCACATCCCCTTCTTGATTTGTAGCAGTTTAGTCCTAATTTTAATATAAAAAGACTATACTGTCCCTAGTTATTTCAATATATTTTCAATTTTATTTAAAAATTATTTTTAAAGATATTTTTAATTAGTTAATTAATTTTTTTAAATATATTTTTATACATCTTTTTTTATTTCCATCATACCAAATTTTTTAATTTTTAAATTTAAAAACTATTTTTAATTTTTTCATTTTCATCTTTTTAAGTTATTATATTTTTTCATTTACATATATTATTCAAATATATAATATACTATAAATTTAATATAAAGCATATAATATAATATATTATAACTACATAATATATATGTATATATTTATATATAATATATATTAATAAATAAACATAAATATATAAATATATTATATTTACCTGTCCCACCCCCACCTTAGCAACTCCACCCCTACCTTTACCTGCTGCAAGCAGCTCAAGCAACAGCCATGGCCGTTGCCCACATGCAAGCGGCGGCCTTGTAGCCGCCTTTCACAGAGGTGGCCATGGCCATGGCTCGAGAGGTGGGGGAGGGTTGTGTGGGTTGAGGGTGAGGGCTGTGTGGGTTGAGGGTGGGTTCTGTGTGCATATATATTTATATATATAAATATACATACATATATTTGACTATGTATAAATATAGTTATATATAAATATGTCTATATTAACTATATATTTAATAAATAAATATATATGTATGTATATGTATATAAATATGTTTATATATTTTATATTTTTTATAGGTAGAAGTAATTTAAGTCATTAATTTTTTTAATACATTCACCAATTGATGTTCAAGAGCAAAATTGAGATTTTAACAATAAAAACCCTTAAACCAACTCCATATACGGCGTGTGGATTACATCGTGGGACGAAGGGGGACAATTTGCTTTTTTTAAAAAAATCATAAGAAGGGGCACTACTTATTTATTCATTTATTTTTCATATGGGAATTGTTTGCCTTTTTTTACTTTCACAAGGGTAAAACTTAATTTGCCCCCTGTATATACTATCAAATGAGAAAAATCAGTATAATGATTAATTGTTGGATTTAATAAGGATTTACCTAAGAAATTAAAAGGAAAGAAAGAATGGGAAATAATGCCGTGTTTAAATGGTGTTTTTCAAAAATAATTTACAAAAATGGTTTTGTGGAATAATTTTTGAGAAACACCTTTTGGATTCTTAAATACTAATGCCTGGATTGGTTGTGTTTTTTTTTTCTTTTTTAATCATTTTATAATGTGTCTTTATTTTATCATTATTCTATATGTGAAAATAAAAATGTGATTGGATAAGGATTATAAAAATTTTGAAAAAATATAGATTAAAAATAATATTTTAATAGTAGTGTTAAATATTTTATTGTAATAGTGATGCGGCTGAAAGTCACTTATAGTGAAAAGGGTAGTGTTTGGGGTGAGCTCAACTAGAGAGGTTGAGTATTCAAAGCGGTATTTCTCTCGAAGTCTGAGATCTGCAACCACAACACACGTTAGACTAGCCGAGATGTCCCCGACTAAGGCACTCCAACGCTTAAGTTAGTTCTGGTTAGGATATAGTAATCAAACAGAATACTGAGAGTATAGAAGGTTTATGGCGTATTTGGCATTACCTTGAGCGTGGTTAAGTATGAAGTATTTATAGCCTTCTCCAGGTGTGATTTGACCATGGTGCCCTTATCAGGTGTACTGACTTTTGTCTTTGTCAAGGAGTTGATGGTCATTCCATGTACAGATTTTGGTACTATTCTAAGTGGCTAAATCTCCTATTTTCCAGGATGAATAGTACCTCTGGGGGCGCCTCTTTGCCAAAGGTGGTAGCAGGGTTGGCAAAGTTGGTGGTAGCGATTGTACCGGCTGTCACGCATTATTAATGTGGAGGTATGCTGTCTATCAGACTAATAAATACGGTGAAGATCTGAGTCAACATCGGAGTGAGTCTTGAGGTCGATACATGTCGATCAGACCTAACTGTTAGAACATCTGAAGTGGTCCTGAGGTTAATGCAGGTCGATCGTGGACCCTGCCAAGTAAGGTCGATAAAGGTCGACCAAACATACTTTATGTTGGGCTTTTTAGGCTATCCCACTTGATAGTGGGTCTACTGGATTATCCTATATCATGAGTCTCCCCAACTCATGGTCTTGATCGAGTTTGTCGATGAGAAGGAGCAGGGAGTTTGCATTCAGTTACGGCGGTTACCATGTTCGACTATGGTTTTTGAGTCCTCGACCTGGGTTTTTGAACTGCCGACCAGGGTTTAAGGCAGTTTCTCTGCATTTAATGCATCTATTAGTGCGCAGAATACGAAGTGTATTGGGGCAGACTATCATCATAACAGTTACTCAGATTCTCGCGCATGAACACCTATAAATGGTAGGATAACTAACTCCATTTATACTTTTGTTGTCAATACTTTTGGTCGAATTGTTGTCTGTGAAGCTCTTCAAGCTTTCGTGCGCTTTATCTTTTCGAGATTTTCATTGTAAGTACCTATGTCGTTCTTGTTCTTTTTTACTTTTTCATTTGTAGAAGCATGTCTACCAGTTCAGATAGTGATAACATTGGGTCAGAGAGTGTGGCCCGTGAGGGGGAGACTAGGGTGGAGAGTATATTTGAAACATCTCATGAGAGTGAATCAAGTTCATCCATGAGTGATAACTCTAGCTCGAGCAGTTCCAGTAGCTCGAGCGATGTTAGGGTTGTTTCGAAGGAGGGAAGCTGGCCCTAGTGATGTGCTTGTAACCTAGGACCGATTGTTTACTCCCGACCACTACACTGAAATAGCCTCTAAGATAACTCCTGCTAACTTGATCCATATCAAGGCAGTGTACGACATCTCTGAAGAATACAAACTTATAGCACCAGAAACTTGGGATAGGATGCATCGACCTCCTCGGGGGTATATGACTGTGTTCGAAGAGGGGTTAAAATGCGGCCTTAGGTTTTCGCTCGCCCAACCAATAGTCAACCTCTTATTAGGTCAAAAGTCTGCATCACCCAATTACTCCCAAACTATTATGCCATACTATATAGTTTTGTCATGCTAATGCACTTACACAATCAGCCTACATCTTTTGCCAATTTTTCAAACTTATTCCACCTACCCATGTCCCAAAAGTCGGGTAGCACTGAAGAATCTAATTTTTATTA
>JACGDI010004939.1:17601-33170 GCA_014898725.1 Jacaranda copaia | reverse complement strand
CAGAAGACCTCGTAGCCCAAATGAAGGATGAAGAGGTCGATCGGTGCAGTACATACTACGTCGACTAACTTTATAGGCAACATCCCGGGACCTTTTGAACCTCCCCAAGCAGTCTCTCCACTCGCCTATGTGGCACCAAAATCGGACTTAGAATGGGCTAAAGGCAACTAAGAAGAGCCAAGTTGGAACTTAACCAGCCTTTGTCTTCTCTTTTTTTTTTCTTTTTTTTGTATGTGTAACCTGCTAGTGAATGATGGATAAAGGCATATTTTTCTTTTTATTTCCATCATGTTGTATCATACATAGCCTTTGATTTCTATTGTGATAATGTGGAAAATATTTGATTGCCTGTCACGTAGCAATTGTGTTGCACGATTGTGTCGTCGATTGATTAATACTCTTGATTGACTATTTTTTGACCCTTAGATTTGACTATCTATTAGAAGGAATCACATCCTTTGATAACTACGGGGTCGACAAAAATTGGATGGTTGCCTGGAAAAGCTCGTTCATCAACGCGGAGGTCGACTAAAAACTTGGACAACTATGAGCCATTTAAATGGTACCAAGAAGCTGCTTACTCATCGACTATGGGGTCGACTGAAAGCTGGGACGACTAAGAGCCATTTGAGTGGCAATAAGGGGCTACTTAGTCGTTGACTACAGGATTGGCTAGAGACTTGGACGGCTAGGAGCCGTTTATATGGTAGCAAGGGGCTGCTTAGTCGCCGACTATAGGGTCGACTAAAGACTTGGACGGCTAGGAGCCATTTAAGTGGCATCAAGGGGCTACTTAGTCATCGACTATAGGGTCGACTAGAATTATTAAAGATAACAATCAAGCCAATATAATTGGGATTTTATTCAAGCCAAAGAGCTGCAAATATAAGTACTATATATTTTCAAATATAAAACTTCCTGATGTTGATGGCGTTCCACGGGCGGGGGAGTTCCTCTCCTTGCATGTTGGCCAACCTATAGGCATTGTGCTTTGCTACTTTGATAACGGAGTATGGCCCTTCCTATTTTAGTTTGAACTTGCCTACATTCTTGGAGACCTCTACCTTTTTGAGGACGAGATCTCCAACATTGAAATGGTACTCTTTGATCCTTCTATTATAATTTTGGGTCATCTTTGACTTGTAGCACTGTATAGTATTATAAGCCTCCTATCGATGCTTGTCGATAGTTTTGAGATCAAGCTTCCTCTCCGATGTGTTTCTTAGTGGGCAAAAGTGGATGACTCGAGCTGTATGCTGGATAAATTTTGAAGGGATGACTGCTTTTGACCCATAAACTAAGCTGTAAGAGGTATGATCGGTGGCTATTTGGGGAGTTGTCCGGTAAGCCCATAGCACACCGGGCAGGTCATTTGCCCAATTTACCTTGGTGTCCTGAATTTTGACCTTCAACTAGTCAAGAACAGTCCAATTGGTCACCTCGATCTAATTGTTCGACTGAGGGTTGCCCACCAAAGTGAAATGCTGTGCAATCCCCAAGGCCTCGCACCAACTTCTTGTACTCTTACTCTGGAACTGAGTACTGTTATCTGAAATACGGACCTTGGGCAGCCCAAAACGGCAAATGATATTTTTTCATATAAAACTTTTGATAGCTGCATCTGTTATTTTAGGAACAGCCTAAACTTTAACCTACTTGGTAAAATATTCAATCACTACTATTATGAACTTTTGCTGCCCCATTAATTTCGGCAAAGAGCCCACTATATAGATTCCCCATTAATCAAACGACCAGAAAATCTGGACATTAACCATTGGCACGGCCAGTTGATACGGCAGATTGGAATGGACTTGACATGATGTACATTTGCTTGCGAAATCTATGGAGTCTTTCAACAATGTTGGCCAAAAATACCCATACCTAATTATTTTGTGGGCAAGAGACCTCCCTCCAGAATGGTTGCCGGACATGCTTGCATGAACATCTTATAATACTTCCAACGCTTGATCTTGATCAAGGCATCTCAAGGGGGTTCGATGAAGGATCTCTTGTATAACTGACCGTGCTCGTTGAGAGCAAATTTGGAGGCTTGACCTCGAAGGCGTCAAGCCTCATTCTTATCATCGGGGACAGTACCTTGGCTGAGATATAGCTTTATTGGGGTCTGTCAAGAAACTATCGTCTCCTCAATGGTTGTTACCAAGTTCTCATCAGAGAGTGCAATTAACGACCTATTCGAGATCGAAAATGTGATTTTCTTGTCTCTTGTTCCTCTGATGGAGCTGACAAACTTGGAAAAAGCATCTGCTCGTTCATTCTTAGATTGGGGGACCTGGCTGAGAGTAAATCTTTTGAATGATTGTTGCAACTTTTTTACCTCAACCAAGTATCGGGTCATTGATTGTTCTTTAGCATCAAAATTTCCTTCAACCTGCTCCACTACTAACGGGGAGTCCATAATCACAATCAAGTGTTTGACCCCTCGCTCAAGCGCCATTCTCATTCCTATCAGTAGGACTTCGTACTCAGCTTTGTTGTTTGTGATCGTATAATCCAATTTGATTGCAAAATCGTACTCCTCAGCATCTGAGGAGCGAAGAGTGACCCTTATTCCATCTCCAAATATAGTCGATGACCTATCGATGTGCAATGTCTAAACAAGAGGGGCTGGGTACTCTTCTCGGGCAAGTCGACTTGCTCTATAATGAAATTGGCAAGAACTTATGCTTTGATGGTTGTTCGAGGTTGAAAACTTATATCGAACTCCCCTAGCTCGATCGCCTACTTGGTCAATCTGCCTAATGTATCGAGTTTTGCCAACACCTACTTCAACGGTTGGTTGGTTAGCACTATGATAGAATGAGACAGGAAGTACAGTCTCAGTTTTTGAGCAACGATCACTAATGCTAACGCAAATTTCTCAATCTCCAAATAATTATGTTCTGGCCTTTAAAGTGATTTAGTGCAATAGTAGATTGATCGATGATTGCCATCTCGGGTCGATACCAGTACTGAACTAATCAATGCTTCTGAGACTGCCAAATATATCTGAAGTACTTCTCCCAACTCGGGTTTCTCCACTATTGAAAAATGGGAGGCTTTTGTCGGCCAATCTTGCAATGGACCTTCCCAAAGCTACGATTCTCCCCACCAATCTCTCTGAACATCTCGAACTGTTCTCAGAGGGGTGACATCTAAAACTGCTTGAATTTTCTGTGGGTTCGCCTCAATGCCTCTTTGGCTAACCATATAGCCCATAAATTTTCCTCCTCAGACCCTGAATGTACATTTGTTCGAGATCAGCTTCAATTCAAATGCCCTTAGAATCCCAAAAGTATGACTAAAGTCGAGCAAGTAGTCTTGGGCTTTTTCTATCTTAACTATCATGTTATTGACGTAAACTTCTATCAATTTTCCAATCTCGTCTTTGAACATGAAGTTGACTAACTATTGATAAGTTGCCTCAGCATTTTTCAATCTGAACGACATGACAAGGAAATAATATAGCCTATTAGGAACAATAAAAGATATTTTATCCCTATCCTCGGGTGCCATGAAGACTGATGATATCCTTGAAATGAATCTATCATACTTAATAATTTACACCCAGTAGTTAAATCGACTAGTAAATCTATCCAAGGCAGGGGGTAAGGATCCTTAGGGCATGTTTTATTCAAATCAGTAAAATCATTACACATCCACCACTGTCCCTTAGTTTTTGGGACTAGGATAATATTATAAAACCAAGAGGGATACTGAATTTCTACGATATATCTTGCATCTAAGAGTTTTCTAACCTCCTCCTCGATGATTTGCGTCCTCTTAGCATTGAACGTCCTTGTCTTTTGTCTGACCGGCTTGTACGAGGGTCAGTATTGAGGCGGTGCATAATGATGTTAGGGTCAATCCCTTGGAGGTTGGATGCCTTCCAAGCAAAGACGTAGATATTTTTCCTCAAGAAATCGACCATGAGATACTCTAAGTGGGCGCCCAAGTCTGTTCCAATTTGGGTCGTCATTTTGGGGTTACTCTGTTCAAGCTCAATGGCCTTAAACTCCCCAACGGGCTCCACTCTAGTGTCTTTCAGCTTCTATTTCTTGCTGACTTGGGACTTTTTGGATTTTGCTATAAAGGCGTCCCCCGAAGTCTTCAGTTGTAGTTGAGTTTTCTACTCGATTGACTCAATCGAGATGTTGTAATATCTCCATACCTTCTTTAGGTTGCACAAAAGCTCACCCGTGCTCGCTAGGGTCGAAAATTTGACTTTCAGATGATAAGTGGATACAATGGCACGAAAGTCATTAAGGGCAGGTCAGTCTATGATGACATTATAGGCAAATAGGGCATCGACCACAAGGTAATTCAACATTAATATTCTTCTCCGAAGAGCCTCTCCAAAAGATGTGGACAAGTTGATCAACCCCTCTGGTATGATCTCTGACCCTTCGAATCCGACCAGTGGCGTGTGCATAGGTTCGAACTTTAATTTGCCTATGTTCATCCTCTTTAGGATGGATAAGAATATGACATTCGCTGAGTTGTTGTTATTAATTAGAACTTTGCGCACCTCAAAATTTGTAATTTTCGCAAAGACGACCAGCATACAGTCTATCTTGTGATCGATATTTCTACCATCGAGGTGGGCCAGGTCGGCATCGGTAAATGAAATGGGTTCTGCGCTTGTTGAGAGGTGAAACGTTATCTTGACAGGTAAAGCTTTATTGGACTCAAGCCTCCTCTGTATTTGCCGCCGAGAAGACTTAGAGTCTCCCTAGTAGGACCTCCTGCAATCAGATTAATTACCCCTCTGATAGGTGGACAATCTTCCTGGGTGGGCTTTTTTCTTTTATCTTCTCTCATGAGGCTAGCCAACCTTTCTTTACGAGGAGTCTGGTCGATTTTACCTCCTTCAGTCTGAGCATCTACGGCTATATATTTTTTAAGATAGCCCTACCTGATCAACCTCTAGATCTCATCTTGGAAATTGAAGCATTCATCCATGTTGTGTCCCTTCTGTTTATGGAAGTGGCAGTATTTCTTTGATTTCTTCATGGCTTTAGTCTCTGTTAGCTTTCTACGCTTTTTAAGGAGGTTATCATACTAGATGGCGTAAAGGACCTCCTTCCTCGGGATGTTCAATGGTGTGTAGTCGTGGAAACGCTTGATTGGAGATCGACCTCGCTCTTTGTGTTTTTAGTCGTCTCTTTCCTTCTTCTTCTTCTCGACTTTGAAGGATTCAAACTCGAGCCTATTTATTTTCTCCTACGCCATATACCTTTCTGCCAGGTCGAGTAGCTCCTCCATTAACCCGGGACATTTTCGCACTAATGCATTGGCGCACTCTTTATGTCGAGCCCTAGGAACAACACATCGATTAAGAATTCAATCCTAGGGTTATCTATTTTCAAGACCTTTATGTTAAATCTAGTAAAGAAATCATGGAGGGACTCTCCCTCGTTTTGCTTGACAGTGTGGAGGTGGGTGTGGGGGAGCTTCGCTTTCTTTCTGCTAGCAAACTTGTGCAAGAACTTGTCGCACAGCTGGTCTTATGAATAAATTGATGATGGTTCAAGCTTCATGAACCAGTCCAGTGCGATGCCTTGGAAGGTGGTCACCAACATCTTGGCATGAATGTATTCGTTATGTCCATGCAACTGCATCATGTGCTTGAACTGCATGAGGTACTTATTGGGGTCGGTAGAGCCATCGTACCTTGATAGACTTATTAGGACTTTGGAGTCAAATGGCGATGCGCTCGTCAATGATATCCTGAATGAAATGGGACCCTCTCTCCCAACGAGATCTTTAAGGAGCATCCAAGTTTGATGCTCTATTAGTATTTCTTCTTGAAATCTCGTTGAGACGCCTATTCAGCTGCTAGACTTGATAGGATACTTCTTCCCATCCGTCCCGATCTGCTTAGGTGGCATTTCGATTAAGACCCAATCTAACACGCTCGACCCTATCGTGCTGCAGGGCTCAAATAGGTCGAGACGCAAGGTCTGTAGACTCTTCTCTTTTTTTGCGGTAGTCACGCCTAGAGCGTTCGACCCTATTGCACTGCATGGCTCGATGAGGTCGAACGTGATCTATCGAGTTCGCTATCTCCTCTCACATTTTTGGTCGTCTTCTCTCTTCTTGTGGGCGTGTGGGACTGATCTCAGGCTTGGCGGGATGTTGCCTGGATTCTCTACGATCGCGGTTGTTCTCAGGAGACCTATTCTCTCGTGGGGGCGGCTACGGAGTTGCACTGGCGGCAAGAGCAGGCACTGTAGTGTGTTTGTTCAAAGCGGCGGATAACTAGGCTGATATTTGAGCTGAAATTTGCTCACTTATCAATTGCATTAACTGGGGGCATGGTGAGCATCACCACCTACTCTTGAGGGGCACTAGTGTTTAGAGCGTGTATACTTTGCTGGGGTTTAGGGAGAGGCGGAGAAGTGAACCTCCTATTCTCCTCCCTTTTGGATGCTGCTCTGTGTGTGTTCACCATTTTTTTTACAATCTCAATAGTTCCCATAGACGGCGCCAAAACTGATGCGGCTGAAAGTCACTTATAGTGAAAAGGGTAGTGTTTGGGGTGAGCTCGACCAGGAAGGTCGAGTATTCAAAGCTGTATTTCTTTCGGAGTCTGAGATTTGCAACCACAACACACGTTAGACTAGCCGAGGTGCCCCCAGCTAAGGTACTTCGATGCTCAAATTAGTTCTGATTGAGATGTAGTAATCGAACAAAATATTGAGAGTATAGAAGGTTTATGGCATATTTGGCATTACCTTGAGCGTGGTTGAGTATGAAGTATTTATGGCCTTTTCTAGATGTGATTTGACCATGGTGCCTTTATTAAGTGTACTGACTTTTGTCTTTGCTAGGAGGTTGATGGTCATTCCATGTTCAGATCTCGGTACTATTTCAAGTGGTTGAATCTCTTATTTTCCAAGATGAATAGTATATCTGGAGGCGCCTCCCTACCAAAGGTGGTGGCAGGGTTACAGAGTTGGTGGCAGCGACTGCACCGGCTGTCACGTGTCATTAATGCGGAGGCAGGTTGCCTGTCAGACTAATAAATGCCGTGGAGATCTGAGTTAATGCCGAAGTGGATCTTGAGATCGATACATATCGATCAGACCTGACTGTTAAAACATTTGGAGTGGTCCCGAGGTCAATACGGGTCGATCGTGGACCCTGCCAAGTAAGGTTAATACAGATCGACCAAACAGATTTAATATTGGGCCTCCTGGGTTATCCCACTTGATGTTAGGCTAACTGGGTTATCCCATATTAAATAGTATTAATTATTATTGTCTAATTGATTGTAGTCACATTATTTTTATAAGATAGAAAAAGAAATAATTATTTAATAAGTTAATGGATGATGATGTAATGAAAAATTAGTATTAAATTTTATGTGAGTCCAATTATCTTGGAATGGCAAATAAATTAATATTTAATTAGTTAGTGGATTTTAATTATTTTTAAGTTAATAGGTGTTATAAGTTTTTTATAGGTATGAAGATGAAAATGTACCATATTTCCATTGAAAATGGTACAAACAATCGCGTTTTCTATTTTCGAATTAGTGTAAAATAAGAAAATGTTATTTTAGAATATAAACAATTTGACTCTAAAAGTTTTGTTTGAAAATGCATTTGGTTTTGCGCCCATTTGGTTTTTATTTTTATTTTCAAATTTTGAAAAAATAGTTAGTGAAAATGAGTTTATATTTGGATATATTTTTGGAAAAGTAATAATTATATTCGGTTTAGTAAGTTGTAGACGGAAAGAGATAGTAATAATAAAATAAAGATAAGATATTTTGGTTAATGGGAGAAGATATATAGGATATTGAGGTATATATTTTGAGGGGGGAAAAATAATGTTACTTGCAAATATATAAAAAATAATGTTTCAATTTTTAAATAGTAGAAAATGTAAAAATTGATTTTGAAAATGAAACCAAATAGCTTACTATTTTGCTTCACTTCAATCTCAAAATCCAAGATATCATCAAAAGAGTTAGACCTACTTGACTCATTTGCAATACAAGTAGACTATAATTTATTACATAATTAAATAGGTGCACATTATTTTATTGCTATTAAAATTTAATCAAATTCTTTTTTAATAAGGTTGCCATCTTAAAAAAGAATGTTGTATAAAATATTTGTATCGTTTGATGTCAGACTTCATTTAACATATAAGGTTGATCACTTCAAAATATCAATTTGTATACTAATTTAGCCAAACTTGCTTGATGAGTCCTTCATAAATTGACTAATTATTTAAGTACACAACGATCTTATCTTCGTGTATTCATATTTATGAAAATTTCCCCACAAAATACCTCCATGTTTATTTTGAAAAATAACTTATTTGCTAGTTAAGTTCTTAAAAATGTTATTGGAGACACATGGGTGGGGGAAAGAATAAAAGAGAAACAGAAAAACAGCCATCCAAACACGGTCCAACTCATCTTGGGGAACAATCGAAGACCTGTTTGGCAGCGAGATATATCCAGAACGTTCTGACCAGACCACCCGGTATTTTCCCATCATTTCATTCAGTAAGTAGCCAGAAGAGTCCATTTCTGCTTTTTCTGTACGCCTTCTCTGATATTGCCAAGCTCCATTCCATAAACCCTAAACCCTAGTGGCGTAGCTCGCGAAGAAGGGAGGAAAGGAAGTTTGAAAGCTGCTCTCTTAAACTCTATCATCAATGGCGACCACCGTTCTTCTCAGATCTCTTCGTCGCTGCGAATTTTCTTCAGCTCCTGTTTCTGCTTTCAAAACTGTACGTATCTGTGCCAGAACATCTTTCTGATCGCTTTATATATATATATATTTTTTTTTCTTGGTGTCCTTGTATGTGATCTAGTATTCTGATTACTGGTTCAGGTGCTGTCTGATAGATACTGATGTTATTCTCCAGTATTACCCAAGTAACTGTTATCATTACTTTTTTGGGGATTGCTCTCTGTGATGGTCTCTTTGATTTTCTGTTTAACGGGTTTCTTGGATTAGAGCAAGCTGCCATGAAGAAAATAATAAATGATAGTAAAAAGGATGCTTTGAAATTTTTTTTTTGGTTAATAATTTGGATCAGAAGTTCCTCTGTTAGCGTATATTTGAAAAGAGGATAAATGACGATTCTACCTCATCGTACATACTTCTCTGGCTAATTCCAGGGCTTCTCTTTTTTGTGTCTTGTTAGATTGTAATATGGTCGCTCCTGTGCCTATCTAGGAATTTAAGTTTGTCCCTAATTTGTTGAGCAGGAAGGAGAATTTCTTCCCATCCCTGCAGTTTTAGTTCTATTGTTCATTGTGTTATTATTTTACTCTAGAAGATAAGATTGCAAATATAATTAATTCAAAATAGGGATGGTAATGGGTTGGGTCTTTGGTGGGTTTGGCAAAACCCAAGATCCCCCATCAAGATTTTTATGGACCCAAGCCCTGTCCCACCCTGAACCCTTAACTAGCGGGTTAGATTCAGTAGACTTATTTAAAATGTTTAAAAAAATTAAAAATATATTTTTTAAAAAAATAACATCAGTATAACTTCATAATAATAAAAAAATATTATTTAAATATTTATATATGCATGTTTTGGTCTTTGAAAAATTATAAATTAAGAACATTATTATTACTTATATATATTGAATGTTTAAGTTATTTATTATGACAATATTATTTTTTTATATAGAATATATGTGTAATATTCACATTTTTTCATATATATATGAATATAAATCACATAAAATATACATATAATAAATAAAATTAATATATATAATATTTAGAGGGGCAAGTTCGGGGTGGGTCTAGGTTTAAAAAATTAAAACTCGAGATTCGCATCAAGACCCATTTATGCTTTCAAAACTCACGTCAAGTAGGGGTGGGTTTGGGTGGGTTCGGGTCTTACTTGGACTCATTGCCATCCCTAATTCAAAACACCCAAAACTTAAATAAAAAGATAAAAAGATAGTATTCCCACTTGAACATATATTAGTTTAAATAATATCAATTCATGCAAAATTATATTATAAACAAAATTAAAATAAATAAAGTATGATTGGGGATGAGATAGTGGATAAGCACGAATATTTATATACTAACTAGAAGAGGGAGACCTGGACCAGAGTGCTTGGCCACCAAATGAGGGTCGGTTCGATTACGTACTTCCTAAAGAGCTTGGGCCAGTCGTATCCCAACGCCTTAGACAAAAAATTTTGGTAGTATTATATTTTATTGTTTTACTAAATATGTCCAAAAAAAAATATCTATTTTTTTTCTTTTGTTTTTTTTTGGGGGGTAGGGGGAGGGTGAGAGGGTACAAAGGAAAAGGAAAAGGAAAAGAAAGTTTGTTTTACTACTGAAAATTTCTTTTTTGGTACAAACAAAAATATCTACTTGCTACAAAACCCATTTCAGAGAGGAATAAAAGACAATCACTTGATTTTGATAGAAGTGGTAAAAGTAAATAGTCACATGGATGAGTTGAAATATATAATAAGGTGTTACTGATTATTTTTTTTTTTCTTCTAATTGTTACTAAGATTTTAGTAAGCTACAAAACTATAGGAAATAATTATTGAGAGAAATGAATTTGGCCGCTATGTGACTCTAAGTTAGATGATAGAGGTGGTCATTTTATTTTTATGTATTAATAATAAATTATTATTTTTATTTTATAAAATTCAATATGTTTACACAATATAAAAATTTGTGAATTTATTTTTGAGTGTAAAATTTGAAAAAAGAGAATGTTAAATATTATTTAACTTATATCATAAAATACGCTTTTTTTTTTAATATAATTGAAATTCAAGATCAAAACATACTTTCATCAAGAGAATTAAAGCAAATATGACTTGAGTCAAGTAATTAAGATCCCGTTTGGTTTCATTTTCAAATCTTATTTTTGCATTTTCTAATATTTAAAAAATGAAATACACCAATTTTTATATATTTTCACCCAACATCATTTTTATTTTCATTTTTAAACCACATTTTACAATAATTTATATATTTTCTCTTTTTATTTTATTATTTCTTTCCTTCCCTACAATTTACTAAATCCAACATAATCATTGTTTTTTCAATAATATATTCAAATACAAATTCATTTTCAACTCATTTTAACTAATTAACTTTTCAAATTATGAAAATGATGGAAATGAAAATAAAACCAAATGTACCCTAAACTACTTAAAATATTGACTAAATAGAGGTTATTAATTTATAACAAGTTTTGGAAGTCACTCAACACTAGGCTTAAACTTGCATTAATAAGTGCTTAAAAGGGCCCCCAAATCTACCTTAAAACTCTTGAACAACAAATATTAGGTGGACATCTACCAAAAGGGAAGAAGTGATTAAAGACTGACAAATGATATTTATTTATGTTACAGAGAGAGAGAGAGAGTTACCTGAGTGGTGATAATAAGTAGCCAACTAGCAAAGAAAGATATATTTCTTCCATAAAATGCTTTAACAATGGTAACATTGGCAACTGCATAAGATGACCCATTCCCAAAAGTACTTCTAGCATGGGCAAATATGGAAATCAGAACATGCTCCTTCATGTTAAATGGGCCTGGATTTAGAGAAAACAACCTAGGCCCAAACCTGGGGATCCGGAACTTAGTCTCTGGCAATACTATTGCTAGAAAATGGCCTATGGGGAGAATGGCCACTTGGATTGTGATCTGGGTTATGACGAGGGCCTCCGTACGGTAAGGAAAGAATTGGTTGATGAAAGAGAGCAGCCCACATGAGAGTAGGCCCAGCCACATTTGAAAGGTCCATACGGGTAGGGTAGGGTAGGGTCGTCGGTGTTGGTCATGGTTAGCTAGAATTCTTCAATGGGGGATTGTTCCTCTTCTTCATTGAGGAAATTTGGTTCTTTTGAGGTATGGTTGGTGGTGGTGTTGGGATATGGAGTTTCTACTTCTAAAATTCCCATGGGATGAAACTTTAGAGAAGATAATACTTGTCAAAAATTTGAGTTGGTTTCTTGTGATTCTTTTGGCCAAACTTTGGTGCATATATTATAGTTTAATAATGTGGTGCCAAGCTTTACTCTAGTGGGCTGAGATCAAATAGGATGGTGGGGGTGGAGTGGGTTTTTATTGTGACATAAGTTTAAGAAAAATTGTTTTGTACGATACATATATATATATATGTGTGTGTTGGGTGATTTGATAGTATCTCACATATACAAGTGTGAAGTTTGAAATTTGAATAGTAACAAGTTAGTGCTCTGTGTGCTTGTGTCAATAAATACATACACACACACACACAAACATATGCATTGTTAGATGGATAATGGTTGGAGATAATTGAATTTGAAGTGTCATCGCTTGGATAATGGATAAAAAATGAAAAAAGTATATATTTGTTTTTAACATGCTTTTTAGTAATTTAATGTCTTGAATCGAGGTATTAAATACAGTCAAAAGTGAATTTTTGCCTTCGACACAAATAAAAAAAATGAAAATTGCTGTTATTTCTTTGTTTCACAAAATTTGCAATATACATTTGAGATGAATAATAGTAATGTGTATATAAGAGATAGGAAAGGTAAATATAATTTTATGAGGTTTATACTCTAGAAATGTATCTTTTATGGGTCTTTGTGATCCACTTATTAGTTATATCCAATTACAACCTTGCAAACTCTATATTTCATTTGGAATTTTATGGAGTTGAATATATCATTATATACATGAAAACTTAAGAGGATAATCAATGAATCAAGGAAGTTGAATTTTTTAAGCATTCTCACATGGGGTACCATCTTTTATAGTTGAAATTAATGAGGAGGTAGGACCTATTATTATTTAGTACTATATTTTTTAATTTTAATTAATTTTATTGTTTAATTGAAAGAAACCCAAAATCCACATATTATCCTGCATGGGTTAGATCAAGTTTCATTTACAAAGAGTCAAGAGATGTCAAGTGTTGCTCATTCATCTACAGTAGTTCTCCAACAAATCTATTTTCGCAAATGTTTGTATTAAATGATTCGACTCGAAAGTGCATAAATATATTATGGGTGCATTTTTCATAATAATTTATTATAACATCATAATATTGTGGGAAATAAAATCGCTCTTGGACACCGACATGCCTTTTTTTGTTTGGAAGGAAACTTGAAGGTTCCTTGGTAATCCACAACAGTTTTATCCATTCCAGTTTTCTCCAATTTCAACTGAAGTCACATTCGAACTATATCTTGCATACATTTTATGCTCAACGCAATTACACTTAGAAAATAGGCAGAGGGCAAAGTGTAATGATGGGAAAGCCATAGCTCCCGTCGCCGGTCGATGGTGCACCATCAAATTGAAATCAAATGGCTATGTTTGTCCCATTTAGACGGCAGCTCGCCACGTCTACTTTGCTGTTCCAATTTTTGATGCTCGTCCGTAAATTCCGATCAGAGGCTGCTTTGGAAGCAATACACTGGGCGTCGGAAAACAAAACCCCAAACTTGGTCCTGTACAATTACCCCTCATTCTCCGGAGCTTATGCAGCACTTTTCGCACATATCTACCACTCTCGACTCGATCTCCCTTGCCTTATTCTGCCTTTCTCCGCCGTTGCACCCTTCAGGTATGTATGTGTGTGTATGCATCCTTTTTCACGACATTGAACAGTATGTCTTATGTGTATTTAAGTGAATAATACATTGAACTCATGCTTTCTGAGTTATTAAACTTGAAGTATTATGATTTCAGTGAGAAGTGCTAACCACTGTATGTGGAGATTTCTGAAATTCCAACTAAATAGGAAGTTTGGGCGTTTTCTATTAATTGGTTGTGTAGTTAATCTTCTTTTTTTTGCTAGTTCTGTTGCCTAGTGTTTGGAGTTATCTCCTATTTTTTGATCTGTTTAGAAATATTACATGCATCTACATACCTGCATTTCCTACTGTTATTCGAGAATAAATGGCTGTCCATGGTGTGGAGGTAGCTTCTCTCTCTCTCTCTCTCTCACACACACACACACACACACACACATATTTTCAGTATGAAGTATCACTGGGACATTGTTTATAAGATGCAAAATGTTTCTCAATTTCTTTCTTCTCAACCAGAGATGAGTAAACTTGAATTTGTTTCTTTGCTTTTTTATTATATCTTACCCTGTATTTTGATTATAACCTTTTTTGACCTAGAGTTGAAGACTTATGCATTGAAGGAATGAAGAGATGCTACTTTCTAGATTTTTTTGGTCCAAAAGGTTTTGCTTTGGAGCTTTCTAGGCGAACATCATGCAAGTATGTGGATTTTGGACATGTTTGTCAAAATAATTGTAACTTTTTTTGCCCTCTTCAAGAGAATTCGGAATATGTAATAACCAGTGGCTAAATCAGCAATCATTGCAATTTAGGATCATTGGATTCGATCATCGAAAATCAGCGCTTTCCCAAATTTCTCCTAGGGAAGATTCTGATATGAACCTTACATTTCATCTGAATGTTGAAAAGAGTAGCTCCACTGCTGCATATGAATATTTCTCTACTAGACTTTCGGATATCAGATTTAATAACGTAAGTGAGATTGATGAACCAGAAATTTTAATGTTTTTTTCTCTTATTTGTTGTTGTTGATGCTGTCTTCTTGCATAACATTTTAGTGCACTTGGCTCCTATGGTTATAAGCTTTCAAGTGCGAGGGGGTCACTGCATAAATTAGTGATGATGCTTTATCTACGTTACTGAATACATAACAGGGTGATAGCATGAGCCTCCTAAACCATGAAGACCAAAAGCGAGTGGAGATAATTCTCAAATACATTGAAGATGGAGATCTTCGCAACTGGAGTTTACCTGATATTAAAGCTTTTAATATTGGGTTGAGGGAATGGCGCTCAAAATTGAACTGCGTCACTAATTCATGCATGTATCAACAGGTCCAATTTAAGTTTTTGTTCGTATTATTTTTTCATGCCATATTTTTTCTTCATTGCTAATCCTTCCTGAGAGGTAATTTTTAAAGAAATTATTAGCTGAAATAGAATTTTCCTGTAGCTAAGACTTGTACTATTGCACTGGGCAATTATATGATAATAGGAGTTTTGGTGGTAAACTTAATGGTTGCTTCATTAAAGGAAAAGGGGCGGCTCCAGCCACCATTCTATTTGTGCTTTCTGTATCTGCATTTAATTTTGTTTCACTTGTCCGTGTAAACAGTTGATGGACATCTGTCCTATAGGCTTGATCACAAAGGGAAACACCTACCTTTCTCATCGGCAGACTAGCGCAAAGAATCTCTTGCATAAAGTTTTTAGAGTTCAATTGGGCAGAGGATTTTACGGGGAGTGTTTGGTAAAACAATTTTTCTCAATAACACACCTTGCATGAGATTTAGATTGTCCAATCCATGGTTCAAATTATTGATTTTGTTAATGTTGCTTAATCGTTGTTTTGTTGAATTTGAAGTACTGGAAAAAATGAATGAAAGAAATATCCTTCAATTGTTTGGTATTTACCTTAGCTGTTGCTTAGGGAGTTAGAGCTGATGGAAATTCAGACTTGAGTGATGAAATCGGCAAGGAACTCAGTCAAAGAAGTGCTGCAGCTGGGCTAAGGTAATTT
>JACGDI010004939.1:6030-17487 GCA_014898725.1 Jacaranda copaia | reverse complement strand
GGACAACTCTATTTAATTTTCTTTTTAGGTCAATTATGTAGTAGTGTGTGTATTTTGTGTTTGCCAGCTTGTAGGACCCTGAAATGCTATTTCTGAAGTACTGAGTAATCATTGACCTGGAAAAGCTTATCTGCTTATGATAGGAAGTTATCCTTACAAATAGACTGCTAATGAATGCTTTGATTATTTGTGGCAAATGGTTACTCCAGACCCATGATTTCAGCTTCACCTGCATCAACTCCCATCCTAATGCATCCTAAAATACCTTGGTCAGACGCAAATTCTTGTGGGCATGCAACAGTACTACATTAATATATCTAGGGATCTGCTTTCAGAGAGAGTTTTTGTGCATGTTGCATGGAAGTAAATTGATGAGCCTGTGAAGCATTGAACATTGTGGATTTTCACAATGGTATAGGCAATTGTTTCCTTCCAATGTCCCTGCACTTCTCCTTTGGTTCTTATCTTTTCAGTTAACCTATGTTGTTTGACTATGAACTAAAGGGATTATTTTAATGCTGCACCTGGTGCAGCAGATCAAGCACATCACTTATTGCTCCCATATTGCCATATTCTTCATATAAAGTGTTTACATTAGGATCCATCTTGTTACACCATTTCTGCCATAAAACCTATCTAGTTTTTTCTGTCCACTCTTACTTGCAATCAATGCTATGGGTTTCTACCCTACGCAGCCACTCATGCAGGAGTTGGGAATTAAATAATGTACATGTCTGTTATGTTAGCCATTTATGATCATGAATCATGCCCACATGTCTATTTCCCTCTATGTTGGCCATATTCTCATTTGCAATAGGATCATTCATCAGGCAATTACGTAATTGGTTGGCATTTTGGTTTTTAATATATGACATGTAATTTTTTTAGTTGGATATTGGTTTAGTAATTGAAAAAATGTATATAGTCTGCATATGGCAAAGAAATAAGCAGAAAAATTACTGAATGAGGCCCAAATGTGTTGATAGCATAATAACAATTAATCACCATTTGGAAGGTAAAAATAGTAGGAGTCATTCCTCAAAACTTGCATTTCATGAATTGCGCTTAGTGGAGCATGCAACTTCATACGTAGTGTATGTTACTATATAAGTTGCCCAAATCATTAAAAATTTTGCATAATTTATGTAGCTGATGTAGGTCATAGGATTACTACATCAAAACATTATCCCGCATTTCATGAGTTGCAGTTAGTGGACGGCATGACTTAATAAATAGTGGATGTTACTTTTTAACTTGCCCAAATTGTTAGAAATTTCCATATTTATTTAGCTGACCTAGTACAACTGCATGTCATCTTTTCTTTTCCTTTTCCATTTTGGTGAATAATTGCTGCCTTCTCTGGTTCTCTTTTCTGAACATACTTTTGTTTCTTACATTGTTTTATTCACCCATATACATTTTGCAGTTTTACAGATCTCCCTATCTGCCTTAATTCCTTTCTTGAAATGGTAAAAACTAGAAAGTAGAACTAAACTATCTAGGCTCAAAAGAAAACATGATTGAAGCCTTCTAGCAGAATAAAAATGTCCTTAAAGTTCTATTTGAAGTTTTTGTTTATTTGGACACTAAAATCAATTGCCAATGAATCAAGTGACATGTTCAATGGATCTCTTCCTGCATTAGGACAAGGGAATGAACCATGAAAATGAGGATATGGAAGCTGTGGTTATGTACACTAGATGTGTTGTTAATTGTGTCATTCTTAATGTAGTTGATTGCTCTGTCCCTGCTTCAATTTTAATTACAAGAAACAAGATGTTTACTTCTATTTATAACTTCATGATATCACACTCTTCTTTTGCTATTAGTCTTCAGTCTTTTGATAACAGAGAAGAATTTATCTTTTGGTCCAAAGTAAACCAAAGATGCTTTATGAGAATGCTTTACTATTGCACTCAGAAAGAAGTTGTCAGGGACAGCTAGAAATTTCTTTTGTTTTAGCCATAGTAGTTTTTAAATATCATCAGCGTTTCCCGATAATTTATATGCCCTATGCAAGCTTGAAAAAGATTTGGAAAGGCATGGACTCGTATTTTTCACTAATCACATTATCTCCACTGCTAAAATTATGATACCTAGCACCAGTTGTTCTATTATACCTATGTTTATTTGAGTAGCATCATTTGTGCAATGGTATGTAAGGCTCTTGTCACCTAGACCATTGGCTTTTCTTAATGCCCTTAAGATCATTAAATACTTTGTGTCTTGATACTCTTGGGATCATTAAATACCGTGTCTTGATACTCTTGCTAGGTATTAATTTGCTGTGAGTCTGAATTTACCTATTGATGAAATAGGCCTATTGGAGCTGTTATACACATGCAGCACAACAATCTAAAAATGTGCCTGAGGACTACAGACAGCAAGACAGATACCTCTGAAGTTGCTAAGGTGTGCCGCAGGGTAAACAAGCTTTGCTTGTTAATCCTCCCTGCCCAATAATTTAAAAATGGTCCTCCATAACAACTTTTTCGGAATGAGCTACAAGTTTTGTATATTTGAACTTGCAGGCATATGGTGGAGGGGGGTCTCCAAGTTCTAGCTCCTTTATCATTTGTATGGATGAGTATAACCACTGGCTTTCAACACAGTCATCACCACCATGATAAGGTACTTTGCTGTATCCTACCGTAGAGAAAGAAGTTAATGCCTACTTTGTTGTACCTATACCAGAAAACTATCTGATTGACTTACTAATGGAAATGACTGGAATGATTTCATTGATTAGTTGATGTTATAGGTGAATACCTTAGGAATCAGATGGCATCACTTTTAGAAACTAATGCCTCGATACACAAGGGCTGCAATTTATGCTGATGGACTGCATATCTGTTGAAAATATGATTGTTTCTAATTGTGGTAGCACATTAGTTTGGTGTTCTCTTTCATGTTCTTAAGAAGTCAATTGGTAAAGATTCTCTTATGAACATTGAGAATGTTGTCACCTCTATTCTTAAGAAATAATAAAGATTATCTTCTGAACATCGAGAATATCGTCACCTCCCCAATCTATGTTAGATATTTTATTCTATTATTCCATTGAGATCGCTTGACTTGCAATGACATGGAGATCGCGAGCAATTAGACAGAGGTACTTGCACAATTAGGGTTCCATGTTAATCATATGTTTGCAGTGCAGACAGTTGATTGGCCATTGTGGAACTCTATGATTTTATTAATTGAAGTTCTCTTTTTCCATTTCTTTGTTCTTTTGGAGGGGAGGGGGGAGGAGTATATTTCTTGTGATTTTTGGAGTAAATTTTAAGAGTGGAAACTTCATACAAGTAGAAATTTATGTAATTGGAGATATTTAGTGGGTTTTTATAAATATTATTTAATTTAACTAGTTTCCTCCGACTCTTCAATTTTATTTCGTCAACTATGTCGATCTCCATAATTGCTACATTTTATTAGTGTTGTGATTGACTTGTGTAATGATTTAAGTTGGCAAATACTATATTAGTGGATTATTAGCAGATAAAATTTAGGGTTAATTTTCTTTTGGAAGTCATTTTTTTTTTTTTTCAAATAAGATGAAGTTGTGGAAAGAGACTATAGGAAACAAAGAACAGTTGTAGATTTGAACTACTTATTTTAATTATTGAGCGCTTTAGTTTGCTTCTTTCTCTTGGTTTCATGTTTTCTAATTGACAAAGGTGTTAAAAAATGGACTTTAGGCCTAATTCACCCTAAAAGCTAACTCAAAAAGTGAGGATTGCTCAAGACCATATATAGAGATCACATTTTATTTATTTCACCAATGTGGAACACTAACACACTCAGCACATGCCCATGAATGAATATCTGGAGCATTGAATAACATAAAATTGGTGGACCCAACAACACTATGTAACCAAACGTCGGGAATTGTGGCTCTAATACCATATTAAAGAATGGACCTTGGCTTAACTCAATTCCAAAAGCTAACTCGAGATGTAAGGATTGCTTAAAATCATATATAGAAATCATAACTTAATTATTTCACCGATGTGGGGCACTAACACATCTCACTCTTGCCATAAATAAATATTTGGAATTGGTGGCTTTGATATCATATTGAAGAATGTGTTACTGTTGAATACAGAAATTTGACATAGTAAAAGTAAAGGGATTAGAAACACTTTAACAAGGTGAAAACCAGCACTTTGCAAAGGGCTAAATTGAAATCCTAAATGAGATAAGCCAGATTTCAAATTACTACGAAAGTAGTTGCGTTGTGAATAGGTCTAGGAGAACTTTTGTTAGTTTCACTTGCGCAACTTCTGTGGACTAATGCACGAGTTGCTGTCACTCCGTATGGTAAGCTTTAAACTTTCTTTCTAGATCAGAACCCAGAACACTGTAGAAGATTACAGACAATACTGTTGTACTAGTTTCTTTATCTAGAAGTCTTTGGAGCAACCAAGCACCAATTTGTTCTCTTCGCGAGATCCCTTGAGAGCAAGTATGATTCTCATTCCTCTTCACCATTGGGTCTATCGAGACACAAACCACCTTATCCTCGTCTCCTCAAAGTCTATCGAAGGAAAGCTACCCCTGACCGTTTTCATAACAATGTCCCTCAAAAATACATGTAGAGCAAAGAATTAGCAACACTTAAGCATGAAATGTGTATGAGAGTATCACATAGTTCCTTAAGACACTTAATTAAAGATCTTTTCCCCGACTATGAATGGACCTTGGGCTTAACTTATTCCAAAAGCTAGCTAAAGAGGTAAGTATTGCTCAAAACTACATATAAAGACCACAATTTTTTTATTTTATCAATGTAGAACACCAATACACCTAGCACATGCCCACGAATGAATATTGGGAGCGTGAAATAACATGAAATAGGTGGGCCCAATAATACTAAGTAACCGAACATCAGGAATTGTGGTTTTGTTACCATGTTAAATAATGCACCCTGGGCCTAACTCACCTCAAAAGCTAACTGAGGAGGTGATGATTGCTCAAAATCATATATAGAGATCACAATTTATTTATTTTACTAATGTGAAACACTAACAAAAGTCATAGCTGCCTACAACTTCATATTAGAGAGCCAAGAAAATTTATGGTTGAAAATGAACTTAGACATTGTAGATAGGGCATTAAAGTTAGCTTTCACGGATTCATTTCCATTAGTCAATAATCAGTTATATAGGCCACGTGTTTCTTTCTTAGAAGAATAGTAGCATCAAGTTTTTGAATTTGGTGTCAAGATCTGGCACAAGAACAAGGCTTGGTAGCGAGAAGGTGAGAGAATAAGATAACTACCCAACAGTTTAATGGAAAAAAAATTTTTAATCCAAAGTTTTCTTTGGACTGATAAATTCCAGTTGTTGATGTTGTTGTGTAATTCTTGAGAATACTTACAGAAAACAGGGGAAGAAAAGTATTTCTTGATGCCGTATAGTGGAAAATGCTAGTATAGTTATATTAGTACACTGGACAGCCATCAACTTGTATACCTTTAATGGTTGGACAAGTTGCCGAATTGCAGTGTTCACCACTTGTACCCTAACAATCTATTGTTTTGTTCTCCATGCCCAATGAGAACTAGAGCACCACAGTTATGAAAGCTACTCTAGCATCTAGAGCTATTGAAAGAATGTAGTTGTACCTCTGCCACCACCCTTTTCGATAATGCAAAACAAAGAAGTTGAAAATTATACCAATGATGATCTAGGCATTGTAGTTCAGTGGTATTGTTGGCAGCATAGCACTTGTTGCCCCTAGAATGATAGGCATATTAATGAGAGGAATCCAGGATTGTTTTGGAAATGCCTTGTGGAGGAGGAAAACAAGGACTGGCCCTAATACACCTCCAAGAAAGAACCAATTCATGAAACTATAGTTTCCAAGACTTCCAAAAAATTTTTTTGTTCCCACTAAACCCTAGATGACTAATGCATCAATGAAGACTCTATCTCCAGGGCATGTCCATGGACTGTCTGGTGGAAGGAGATCATCTTGGCATATGTTCTTAATAGACATAAGCAGCCACCAAGCCACAGCAATGTTGACAGTTCTAGGTATAATTGTTCCTGAGAACTGGCAGAGCCATTGTGAACATAACAAATGGTAAGGTTAAGTGCCTGGTGATGCTTAAACTTTCAATTAAAATAATTATAATTAGAGTATCACTCTGGGCACTAATATGTCTATATTCATTCTATCAACATATGGTGAAAGAACTGTCTCTAAATCTTAGAGGAATCAATTTTCAGTTCATTTTCCAACCTACTCGCATGCTCTGCCTACTTTGGACATCACATGTGTGTTTGGTTGGGATGAAAAGTGGGTAGGAAAGGGATATTGGTATTGTCATAACCTCCATATGATGGGAACTAAGACGGTGATGAATGTATTGGAGTAGGCAGCTCATCCCCCTCAAGGCCTGTATCTTCTAGCCTTCTTAATTGAGGTAGGAGGAGGTAAGCACTGGAAGACTAGGATAACGCTGGTTGAAACATGTTGACTGAAAAAAGATACCTATAGTTATAGAAATGATTCTCTCTCTCTTTTCCCCTTCCTTCCTGCCTCACACCTCATCATTTTCCTTGAGAGAAAAAAGTGTACCTCTCGTCAGCTAATCTGTCTTCCCTTTTAGAAACCAAATAGAGAATTAATGTTGCCCATTCCAACTATTCCCCCAATTAAACTTTCTTGTTTTTTGATTTTTCAATATCAAGATGAATCATGGCAGAAAGACTGATAAAGACCCAATACATATATAAATCGAACAATGCAATCTACCTGAACTATGAACATCGATCTAGGAGGGATCTTCATGTAGTGGCCCAGCTTGAACTCACTGAGGAAAGAGACAGCCTGGACCATGCTCATGTAGCCATAGGTTTTGAAGCAGACATCAGCAGTTGGTCTTCCTGGGTATATGATACCCGTTACATCCTGTGATTATATTCAACCCTGGTGCTGCAAGTGAAACATGCTTATTTTAGTCATATATCATGGGAGAAATATTATGAAGATGTCAATACATAGGTTAAGAATATGCTTAGACTGGTGGAAGTATTCAGCATCAATTTAGTCAGGGATGTTCTTTCCCTGATGGTATCTATGTTTGTAGATAGAGTATATTTACAAGTGTCTGCATGTTTGGGATACATATGTTGGCTGTTGAAATCAGTTGTTGGTTTTTCTACTCCCATCTCGTTCTCTCTCTATTGTACATCTGTGTCTGCATGTTCGAATATATGGGTTTAGTGCTGATGCACCACTGGTTTGTCTTTCCAGTCACCTAACACGTTCTCACTGACACTGGATGCCTTACAATACGTAGTCTGTGCAAAATGAAAGAGAATGGTGTGGAAATGTAGTCTCTCAATCACCTGGTTTGTTGTGGCTGTTATGATGCTGATTGGAAGTGTGAAGACAAAGGCAATGACTCTAGCAAAGACAAGTCCCCACCATGGCATCTGAACTTGGTTGTTCAAGAAGATGCAGAGTATTGGGGAAGCTGCAAGTGTCGCTCCTAGTAATACATAAAACCACCAGGAAGGTATGTCCTTGTATCTGCGCATAAGTCTTGTATGACTATCCTCCTTTGCGTTGTATGAAGCACAGAATCTTTCATAGATTTCCCTGTGGTTTACAAATTTACAAGCTATTTAGTACATAGTCAAGTTTGGGATGATGAAGAAACAAGACTTAATGTGTCCTGATTTGTGGATCTTGAAATATAATCCAGATATAAAGGGCCAATCCATACTTAAACAAGATACTGTTAAAAGGTATTACTAAAGTTCGTGCCTTCCATAGAAGCAGCCCACATGTGTTAAGAGTGGCTGCAATAGTTGCAAAACCAAACCCATATGTCAGGGCTAAGAACATGCTGAGATGTATCCAGCCTTGCTCTTCATAATTTTTAAGATCCAACTCAAACATGTCATTTACAATTGCAAATATGTTATACTTCTGACCTCAAGCAGTGAACAAATGTGAGGAGAAAATGTGAAATGTGCTAGTGTTGTATAAGTCAAATCCCCAGTAGGCTATAGGGAGTTCTACGTAGATTGTCAGTGCATAACCCGCAAAAGACATTCATTATAGGAAAGAATGGACATATAAGGGGGCTAAACAAGAACGATGCTACAGCAGTCCAATCTAATGTTAAAGCTCCAAGGCCAAGGCCTTTTAGACCAGATCCAGTCTGTTGTGCTGTGATGGACTTTGAGAATATCCAACAGACTGATGGATGCTCTTATTGTTGGGAAGAGGTACCCTGGTACTATGTACCAAGAGAAGCCGCAAATAAGTTGAATTAGGAAAAACTTAACCCTTGACATGCGTTGCGCATCTTTTTCATGGTAGGCCTTGCATAGTTCAGACAAAAGTCATCCGCAAAGGTTTCTATGAACTTCTGCAAACAGAATTTCAATGTCTATTTGGAACAAATGTACTTCCTCCTTAGACAAATAAAATTTGCATTTGCACATTAACATGCAGCTGAAGTGGAGAAAATACATTTATATTTCAGCCGGAAAAATAGTTCGAGCTTTAATCCAGTTCGTCTGCAAACAAGTTCCTTAATACTTCAGATTGAAAAGACAATAACTATTGAACATTGCGACTTCTACTTTCTTTCCTTTTCCTTTTTTCATTCTTTTTACATTTCCGGGCCCTCAGTTGGCTTTCAGCTTCAATATGTGTTCTAATGGTTTTGCCCTTGTGATTCCACATTGTTCTGACTATGTTTCTTGTTTCAGGATAGATTTACTTGTTGCCTCTCTGCCACCTGATAGGTAGCTCCAAAAATGCACACCAGGTATTCAATCAAGAGCTCCTATTCCATTGTCATTTCTTCCATATCTTCCAATTCTTGCCGGATAAATCTGATTATTAGGTAAATATTCTGCTTGGAATCGTCCTATATGCAGGAATGAACGCCTCAAAGTTTAGGTGTTCTTCATGGAAATTGATGCGGGGTTGACAGAAATGTCAATATTTCTTGATCCATTCACTATAAGTGGATATTCTTTTCTTTTGTAGTTCTTATTGGATACCAGTGAAATTTCAAAGCTTGAACTTGAGCTCGAGTACATGAATATGTAAGGATGAGAAATCAATTGCTACTTTAGGATCAGATGAATTAAGAGGATTTGCAGTTGAACTTATTTGAAATATCTTACAAACTTCAACATTTTATAGGAATGTCAGATCTTGTTTAAAAAATTAAGTTTTTGAGTTGTTTGGATAAAATAAGATTTAAAGCTTATGAAATGTTAGTATTATAATCTTGTAATCAATATGATTAAAATTGATAGTTTAAGATTTTAAAATAAAGTTAGGAAATCCTTATTTTTCAAAAAGAGATTATAAGATTCTGGTATTTTATTTTAGAAATCTTTTATATAAAAAAAATTACCAGACAATTTTTACATTAATGTCAAGTGTCTTATGAGGAATATTTTTTAGAAAGTGTATAAGCTCATTCAAATGCAATTCCTTCATGCTCATTCGTCCAGGAGACGTGAGTCCGTGATTGTTTGGTACGTTGAACGCAGACGTAATCTAAGGTTTGTTTCCCATGAATCTAGTCGTAATCTAAGGTTTGTCCAAGCTGGGGAATCTTAGTGAAAGTTTCCGAGTGCATTAAATTAGTTTATGCATGAGCCTGACGTGAAAGTGAAGTTGAAGATGATGAGCTGAGTAGCAAGTTGTTAGAGTGTAGTGCATGGGGTAAAGATTTGCGCGTGAGTCTGATATATCCCAGCTGCACAATGTGATGCAAATTGTCGTTTGGACATATTAGCTCAAGTGGGCATGTGGATATCTATGGTCCTAGGAGAACATGATCCTGATTCCTAATGGCATAGCATATCTCCTTTATCTATATTTTGTTTTGCCAGGGTTGATTTTCGTGGTGCGTTTCTGATTCTACATTTCAATTAACATTTTATCATTATTTCTTTTTATCTAAATTGCTTTTTATAGAAATATTTAATATATTTAATATTTATTTGTAATGGGAAGTAGAATGTGAAATATTAAAATAGAGGATCTAGTTTTCTTACATTTTTTCTTTTCAAGTTGCAAGAAAGTTTCCTTCGCCTTTTAGAGCGCCGTAATGGATAATTGTGTGTGTGTGTTTTTTTTTTTTAAATGTACATATATTTTGTTTGGATAAGCATAAATTTATATTGTACAGAGGATGGTTAAGTTCTGAGTTAGTAGAGGAAATTGATTGAAAAATGGAATAAGAATTTTAAAATTCCAAAAAAAAAAATTCTAAACATTAATAGATGTGGTTTGACAAAATGGAAAAATTAAATGTTTTTTGTATTATTGTGTCGAGAAAGAGGCAAAAGAATTTCTAAAGTATACACCATGCTATATTATATTATTTAAGAATACAATTCATGGGTACTTTCAAATTGAATTAAATTTGCAATGCAGTGGGAATAGTTAATCAATTAATTTTAATACTACATTTTGAAAGCTTTACTTTGCGATACTAAATATGGATAAATTTTGATTCTCTAATTTTAGTCTGGTGGATCTTTCAAATGTTAATAAGTTTGTGTGCTTATTCTCTATTATTTTACTCCAGTAGATAAGGTGGCAAGTATAATTAATTCGAATCTCCCAAAAACACAAATGAAAAGACGGAATTCCCACTTAAACATATATTGGTTTAAATAATATCAAATCAGGCAAATAGATCCTTTACTATCATACTATAAACAAAATCTAAAATAAATAGGGGGAGGGGGGATGAGATTCATCTCCAATGAATAAATAAAGTCATATAGTGGATAAGCATGACTATTTATACTAGCATCTCTGCATACTCTAACGTTAGTGCTAAATATTTTAGATAATAAAAATATTTATATAAAATTATTATTTCAATAATTTAAATATATTTATTTAATTTCTTACATAAATAAATAAATAATTATGATCAAATGATAATAGTGGAGTAGAGGTTTGGTGGGTTGGTGAGTTGTAGTGGTAGTTATGATATAAATGTAATAAAAAGTAAAAGTATAGGGCATTATGGGTATGTTACTTGAAAACACACCAAAAATGAGTTAAATACTTTATTAATAATATAAATAATTTAAATATATTTATTTAATTTCGTACTTAAATATATGAATAATTATGATAATATGATAGTAGTGGAGTAGAGGTTTGGCGGGTTGATGGATTGTAGGGGTAGTTATAGTATAAATGTAATAGAAGTAAAAATATAGAACATTATGGATACACTATTTTAAAACACATAAAAAAAAATTGAATATTTTATTACTAGTATAGATACAAACAGGAAGACGGAGACCTGGACCAAAGTGCCAGGCCACCACATGTGGGCCAGCTCGATTACGTACTTCCTGGAGAGCCCGGCCCAACCATATCCCAATACCTAAGACAATTAAAAAAAAAAAAAATTAGTATTATATTTTATTGTTTTACTACATATGT
>JACGDI010004934.1:93708-133022 GCA_014898725.1 Jacaranda copaia | reverse complement strand
TATTATTTACACATGTCATTTTTCAATTGGCCCAAAAATTAAGCCGTCTACATAATGTTTATCTTTTTTAGCTCGAGCCTGAACCGAACTGAAGCCTATAGTTTGATTATGAATTTGAGCCTAATGAACGAGTCGAGTTAAGCCTGAACAATTGCTCGGGCCAAGCTTAATCCTCAATTTCTTTAGCTCATTGATCTCGAGCCTAAAAAAATGATCAAAGCTTGACTCGGCTCTACTCGTTTGCATCTCTATTGTGGAGATAACATTTTATTTTATTTTATTTTATTTTATTTTTGTTATTATTATTATTATTATTATTAAAGTTGACTTCACCAAAACTTTGGTTGATATTTCTTTTTCTAAAATTTAAATACCCCAAAACGGCATATTGACATAGAATTAAATAATAATAATTAAAAAAAGTGAACACGGCCCATCAACTCAATTTACAATCAAACCATTATTATTAGCATACATAATAGGGAGAAAAGAGCAGACATATTTTCAAATCATTCATATTATCAAAGCTATGCACTCTTCAAGAATATTTGGCCTAAAAAAAGAAAGAAAGAAAGAAATAGAAATTGCTTCTTACCTAAAAAAATTCTGCAAATTTCTGTTGAGTGGAAAAAGCCTTGAAACAAATTTGCTTTTTACACTTCTCTTACAAAATTATTTTGAGTTGATGTATGGAGTAGTTGTATGTTTTATATTAGCAGAATTTTTAAAAAAATATATTTTTCAACGTTAAAAAAAGAGGGTGCATGTTATGGGAAGAAAGACTGTTTGATACAATAGAGGTATTTTAAATCATTTTTGGTAACTTTATAATTTTGACAAAATGTTACATTTCATACTTTTAGACTTTTTTCCCTCTCTATTTTATATTTCTATCTTTTTTTTATATAGATACATTATATTAATTTGAATTTTAAAGTTAATGTTTTTTTAATTTAATATATATCTCAAAAAATATATAATGTAAAAGCATATGTTTAATTATCCCAATGGGCATGATACCGCGCTTTGCGCTTTGCGCATTGCACTATACACTAGTTTATTATATACTAATACTTTTATTTGACGCACAATATTTTCTATAGCATAAATTTAGTAGTTGTGGAAATTACTGAGCAAAGTACCGAAAAACAAACCATCCTTCTCTGTTTAGTTAATGCCAAAAATTTCAGTACACACTATTCTTGTTTTAAAAATTTTCTATAGAATAAATAAATAAAAGTATTTATTTATTTTTTATAATATTATAATTTTTTAATAACTTCAACATATTTATTTGAAAGTTTAGATAAATAAAAAAAAAAGTTAATAAAGTGATACTTGAGTTATAGAGTGACAATTGTAATTATAAAAATTAAAAGATGATAATGAAAGTATTTTGAAAAAAATTGTTAAAAAAAATACGATTAATACTTTACATATATAGTTCTGGCTATTTGAAAATAGAGCAAGGTCTTTTCTAAAATACACCAGAGTGTCGGTTCGTCTTTTCTAGAGTGAATGCAGAGAGATTTTCCTTTTTTAAAAGTTCTTCGACTTCAAGGACTTTGGCGAATGACTTCTCCTTTTCAATTTCTCATTGGGACTTGATATTTATAGATTTTGTCTTAATAAGTTTAGGCCCATTAAGATTTTTTTGCTCCCCTTTATGGGCTTGACTTGTTGGATTCTTCAACCCTTGTTTTTAGTTAATTAATTTTGTGTATATTGTCATTTTTAATCAATTTGCCAAATTGTCCTTATATTCAATTTTTGGCAATATCATCAAGCTTCGTATCTTTGATATAGGAATTTTAATTTCATATCGAAAATATATTATAAGTTTAATTCACTAATTTTTTTCTTTATTTTAATTGGTAAGAAGTAAGGTTTATCGGATGAACAATTATTCTTGAATTAGGTGTTTGCAAATTTTCAACTTCTATCTAAGTTGAGATTGAGTAGGTCTTAAAGTCCTTAGGACCTCTATAAGGTGCTCCATAAAGGTGGCCCTGTTGGAACTTAGGGAGTCAGTAGAAAGGAGGAAAATTCTGATATGTGATGCTTCATTGACCTCCTACAAGTCCAGTTCAAGCCTATTATCCAGAAATGTGATGATTGTTTTAGTTCAAATGCACAAAGGGCTAAGTCAACCCTAAGGCAATTAGATCCTACACCAAGAACAATGTGGCGATATTTAATGTTATTGGGACAAGGTGCATTCTTTACCCAATTAAACTAATGGTTGGTTCCACCACTAACAGTCCGAACAAAAATCTATCAGGTAGTAGAGAATAGTGCCACATTTATTTATCAAATCAGTCTGCCAATAGATCTACTCATGTAGGCAAAAGACCAAGGTGCTCTCGGCTTCTAGAGGACCTTTACAAATCTATCAAGGGCATGTCGACAAAAATATTATGTTGTCTCCTTCTAAATAGGTCACCCCATCTTCCTCCACAAGGTGAGTCCTTTATTTTTACATTCTACCCCAATTAAATTATATCCATCTCTTTCTAGTTGACTGACTTAAGCATCGAAGTGTTTTAGTGGAGGGCCACCTCAATAAGCCTAATAGGATTTTTATGGTTGTATGCTCAACCTCCACATCTCTTTTTGAGCTAAGCTTCAACCTCACCAACAGCTTCAAGTTCCACTCGTTTATATAAAAAAATGTCACAACATTTTGGCATTGGCAATAGGAATGAAACTTAGAATTGAAAAATGATCCACACTAGGCATACAATGTCAGCAAACCAAAATCAACTGCCTAACCCTCCTACCAAAGTAAATAATATACTGATCAACAAAATCAATGCTAATAGACAAGATGTACCAAGCCCTAGCATCTGGTTGATGGATAGAGTTGCTATACCTTGGTAACAACTCCACTAGTTAATCGGACTCAAAGTTACTATAACTGTTTCAAAGTATTTGGAATTCTTACAATAGCATATTGATATACCAACATTGAGCATGACCTTTTCCGCACATGCAGCCAAGCAACTGCCACCAAATGAACTTGATTATATGGCCCAAAACAAGATAAGGCCTTGGCACATCCCTATGGTTAAGAAGAGGTGGCAGACTCTATGCAGAAGATTCTCAACTGCACATATACCACATTATATGTGACAAAACCACGACAAGGCTAACAAAGCCAGATCTTCTAACTGGCAAAGCACATGATTGGCAAGAAGTTTCCAACCAAGTATAGTAGCTAAACAGAAAGCTTGAGAACCTTTTGAGAAAGCATTCAAAGCATTTGTTGGTGGGAGTTGAGCTTAAATAAAAAAGAAAGGACTAGGAATCCTTATTCATCCCAAATATTATGGATAAGAAGGTGTATCCAGACAACAAAATTTTGACAAGATTACCCAGATATGAAGGATCTATATATCCCCATGAGCACCTATTATAGTTTGAGCACATTACGTAATTGCATGGGCATAGTGCTGACACATATGCCAAATTTTTGGTTACTACTTTTCAAGGAATGTCTCTCAACTAGCTTGTCAAGTTGCAAACCCAATTCGTCTATTATTATGACCAATTGTGAGATAAGTTCCATTACTAGTTTGCAACCAAGCACAAGTCCAAGCTGCCTATACTCTCATCTACACTTAGTCAAGCAAAATAAAGGAATCTCTTTGAGATTTTTTTTACTCAATTTAGTAGTGAAATTTTAAAGATTGATAACCCTCGAGTGGATTTTCTTGTTCACCTTTTGTTTCTAGGGCTCCAACATAAAGATTGTGCTAATGCTCTAGTGAGGGAGCAACGCCAAACCACGAAGCACTTACTTGGCCTTGCTAACAAATATACAACATAAGAGGGGATGAACAAAATGAAATTTGGATAGTCCACCAATGATAAGAAGTTGAAGCCAAAGTTTGATAATGGTGACATGGGCCAGAAAGATACTAGAAAGATAGGGCATTTGTTAGTTGATAAAGAGGTTTTATCACTACACACCATTGAATATCACCAAAAAAAAAAAAAGTATTGAGGGCTATAAAAGGATAGGATATCCTAAAAAGGCTGAGAAAGCTATTAAAAAAGCCAGAGATGAAAATTTCCAAAAAGTACTATTACTTCCATCGGTAATAGAGGCATGACACTGAAGATTGCTTTCAATTACATGATGAGATTTAATGTCTCATCCAATAAGGGTACCTCAAGAAGTACATTCCAAACCAGCATGATGCTAAAGATGATGTCAACCCCATCCTAGGGACATATCACGTAGTCCTCGAGATGACAATCCAAATGGAAATACCTTAGTAGTTCATGGTGTTATTGACATTATTGCTGGCAGATTGACAGTGGAGGGCATAAGGTCCTCTAAGAAAATGATGCAGAAATACTTGATTAATAGAGACTATAGCTAAGGAACCATTTTCCATGTGTTAACTGGTTTGGAGACCACCATATTTATAGATGGTGACCTCAAGCATTTGTTAAGACATCATTATGAGTTGTAACCTGACTAGCCCGTGGTGATCATATTGGAGGTCACAGATCACTTTGTTTGCAAGATTTTAGTCAACAATGGAAGTTCTACCAACATGTTTCATTTTTTCCACTCTAAATAAAATAAACATAGAATGCTTGCACGTACAACCAATTAATATCCCACTCATTAGGTTTTGACCCATATTATACCACTGGGTCAATAAAATTGACTACCTCATTAAGAACTATGTTGAGGAGAAGGATGTTGATGGTGTAGTACCTGGTAGTTGACGCTCTATTTACATATAATGCAATTTTAGGCTAACCGACACTCAACAACTTTAGGGATGTCATCTCGCTTACCATCAAGAGATCAAATTCCAGACTTTAGTGGGTACAAAGGAGTTAGTTTGTAACATTAAAGAGGCTTGGAAATGTTATGCCTTGTTGGTCAACTCTAAGTGCCTCAAAACTCAATACAACCACGACTATCAGATGGAGGCCATAGCTAACTAAGAAAGTGCAATTAAGAAGAGAAAAATACAAGAAGTAGAAATGAGTGAATCTTGATACCAGACCAAGTGAGATGACTAACTCCCAACTATGGACATGCCTGCTATTAGAGGGAAATAGATTTTTTATTGTATGAGCTCTTTTTCTTTTTAGGTAGTTTTGCTAGATCATTTTATGTCCCTTCATTTTTAAAAACCTAATGTTAATCTCTCTCAACTGCTAATCTTAATATAATTCATATTTTAAGTTGTGCAATCATCTATATACATCATTAAGAAGCCAACATTGACTATCAATCTAACTCAAGTTGATGAAGTCATAAAATTGCTACTACACGGACTATTTATATGTGGAAATCACCCCTAATTGCTGTACTCATTAACACAGACTCCCTAATAGGAATGATCAATAAAAATATAAAACTTAGACTCCCCAATGAGAAAGGATAACAGTTTACCCAAATATGCAAGTTCAAGATATTCATTCATGTGACTCCTCGATGAGAAAGGTAAGCAACTAATGGAAAGAAGAACCAGACTATCGTGTTGCCTAATTCTTTGTTGAAGCTTTACTCTCTAAACTTATCACTTGACAAGGAGTAGGAGAGAGGGAGAGGCAGAAAGTGGCATTTTAGAAAGCAAGTGATGGAAAAATAGAGAGGATGGGAAGGATGAATTTAAAAAATTCAACAACAGCATAACAAGTTTAACATTTAATCACATTAAATTTATCCTTCAAAGGATTATCTCATGATTTATGAATGGATTTAGCTAGGAATGCATACTTTTTCCAGGCTTCTTTTTGTAGAACATGGTGGCTTAAAGTTTGATGCAAATCATATTTCTTGGCTTCTTCTAGTATTCTAACTTTTCCATTCGGAAAGGATCAACACTTGATCACTAATTTCCAATGAAAATCACCAACACATTAGCAATTAGAGAGGTACCAAACCAATAGAAGAAAAAGTGCTCTTCCTCCAAAGGTAATCCACTCCAAGTGATCTTCACAACCTTAAAGATAGTAGCTAGAGAAGATCTTCAAGGTATGGGGAAAAAGAAGATGCTAGAGAGTATTTGAGAATGAAAAGGAGACTAAAGGAAAAGATATTTTGGAGCTAGTAATTTTTCCAACACACGGCCAAGTGACAAGATGAAAGGGGCGGCCATTAGGAGGTGTTTATAGACAAAATTTGGCTTTAAAAATGTGACTCATATATATACAATTATATGTATTGTGATCACATCGTCTATCACCAAGAAATATCCTCTTAGATGGAATCTAGGTGGTCCAAGTGGGATGGTGCAGTATGCACCTACCATACTAGATACTCTTTAGTGTGTCACACCTTCTACCCCCATGGAATCTTATATGTACACTACATATAAAAGAATCACACATTCCATTTTATGGAATATTCATATATACAATATATATAAGGATCACACATTCCATCCCATGAAAATGATCCTATTGGTCCACCCAGGCATGGTCTAGTGTGATCCCATCACACTAGATCATATTTCTCTAGTCTTGATGGTCTATAAATTGATCCTAATTAAAATTCAATTTTAATGCCAATTTATGATCTGTAAATTATTTAATTAAATTAATCCAACACCTGAATTAATTATAATTGGCTTTTAATTAAATAATTAAATTATTTAATAGAAATAATTTAACTCTTTAAATTAATCAACTCGATTAATTCTTTCTTCTCTATCCGACTCCTTGAATAGTATTATTAACACTTAGATAATAATCATTATGAAGACACCATGGATATTGTGTGTGACTCGTTGGGTTCACCAATCAATTAAATATGGGCCCTCAACTCTTTGTGAATTAATTGTGAATAATAAAAATATTATTATGATAATTAAACTCATTTAATTGATCACTCTTAAATTAATCCTCAATAGTCGATGTCTAGCTACACATCCATGGAGCTCAATCAATAGGTGAAATCAATTTGTGTGAATCCTCTCTCTTATGAGTACCATACAAATATGGTCCTTCCATTTTTATCTCCTGATTGAGACCTATGGTTAAGATATTCATCGAAATCCTAATAGTCACAATAACAATGTATCGATCCTTAATAAGCGATTCTTTAGCGACTTCAATTTGAAAAATCCTTTTCAAATTATCTCAATATCTTGCACAAGGGCATCTTGAATTGAGCATCGTGCATAACATAGTTGATCAACTCATATAACAAGACAAGCTAAATGAATCCTTTATTGGTGGTTCTCACAAACCTTTGTGTACAAATAGCCTATGCCCCAAACACCTATCTTGTGACCCGCTAAGTGGTTGACTAGTTAGTACATTAACCAACGCATAAGTACCCGCACATGAGATTATTATGGAACTTCAAGTTAAAAAACTAATAATATGAACTATCGTAAGCTCAGTGAATCATCTTCTCCTACACACCACTTGGGTACCTCAAGAATTTCTCTACATCAAGTCCTCGGTAAATTTGTTCTCTAATAAATACCTACTAATGTGTATATATCTCCACTACATCGAATGCCCATGAAACGAGGCATTGTCTAACCTTTGGAGCATACATCGCTAATGCAAGTCTATTTGAATCTATGATACCCTTACCTTATAAATTCTATGACTTTGAGTGATTTCAAGATCACAACTATAGAAACACATTTTATGATGTAGCTAACTATTGATCTACATCATACCTCGTAGCCATGTATGACCTTGTGGGCTTTAACTAAATGCATAACAAAAAAGTATAAGATGAAGATGGATAATAAAATGATTATATTGATCAAATAAAAATGTATTACAAGAGTATTAATTATATGCCAATCTAATTAGCTTGTTGTGCACTACTCTAACAATCTCCCATTTGCCCTAAAGTCGATTGATTACCTATATTTCTAAGGCCAATTGTCTTGAGATGTACCTCAAAGATCTTTTGCGATAGGAGTTTTATTTGTGGGTCAACTATATTCTCTTCTAAAGTAATTTTTTGTTGCTTCTATCAATCATTTCTCGGATTAAATAATATCACCTTAAAATGTGTTTGAACTTTTGATGAGATCATGGCTCTTCTACTTGCACGATAGCTTTATTACTGGCATAGTAAATGACAACTGGCTCTGTTATGTTAAGGATTGTATCCAACTCTTTGATGAAGTTTTTGATCCAAACACCCTTATTTGCGACATTCGATGTAGTAATATATTATGTTGTTGTTGTTGTTAAGTCAGTAGTAGTGTCTTGCTTCAAACTTTTCAAACTATCTGCATTACTATTACGGAAAAATATAAATCCTAACATGAATTTTATAGTTATCTATATCGGATTAGAAATTAGAATCCATGAAGCCTTTGAATTCCAATCTTCCACTGCCCTATACCAAGAACAATTCTTTAGTTCTTCTCAAGTACTCTAAAGTTACTTTCACGACACTCTAATGACCTTTACCGAGATTGGATTGGTAAAGATTTCAATACTTAGAGCGTAAGCTATACCCAGTCTTGTACACAGCAAACATTATTATGTTTCTTATAGTGAAAGCATATGGTAAAAAATTAATTCTCTTCTCTCTTCCTAAGTTTTTGAGGCTATAAACTTAGAGAGATAAAGGCCATATCTTATGGGGAGAAATCCACTCTTAAATTTCTCTGACTAAATTGTTTTAGTATTTTGTCTATATATAATGATTGAGAGAGGCCTAGCATTCTCTCAGATCTATGTTTATAGATTCAAATTCCTAATATGAAGGGTGCTTTTCCTAAGTTTTAGTACACTCTAGCATCCTTTTATCTTTCCCAATGAGAAGAATGTTATCAACATAAAGTACCAAGAATTGGAATACACTCCCACATGGTTTGTATATGTTTTTAATGAAGCTAAACCTTTTGACAGTCATATCAAAATATAAATTCCAACTCTAGGATGCTTGCTTAAGTTCATAAATGGACCTTTAGAGTTTGTAAACCTTTTGCTCACTCTTTTTGGATATAAAATCTTTCAATTACTCCATATAGATTTCTTTATCGACGCATCTATTGAGAAAGACGATTTTTACATCTATTTGTTATATCTCATTTTCATAATATGATACTATGGCAAGTAAAATCTTAATGAATTTAGGCATCTCCACTGGTGAGAAGGTTTCCTAAAGTCAATCCCTAGCCTTTGAGTGTAACCTTTCATCATACCAGTTTAGCCTTATAGGTCACTATCTTTCTATTTTTTCCAAGCTTTTGCTTATAGATCCATTTACAACCAATAGGCATTCTAACTTTTAGTAGATCTATTAAGGTCCATACTTTATTTGAGTATATGGAGTTCATTTTAGATCTTTTGGCCTCTTGCCATTTTTCTGAATCCATGCCCAACATGGCTTCCTTAGAAGTCCTTGGATCACTATCCAATTGATAAGTTTCATGAACAAATCTATATCTTTCTGGTTGTTTCCTCACCTAATTTAACCTTTTTGGAATGTGTGTAATAGATTGCTCTTGTGCAATTATTTCACTTTCTTGTGGTATATTATGATTATCTTGAAATCCATCAAGTTCAACCACAATTCCTTTTCTATCTTATAGAAATCCATTTTTAAAAAGTTAGCGTTCCTAAAAATAAACACCTTTTGATTCGAGGGATCATAGAAGTAGTAACCCACAGACTCTTTAGGGTATCTTACAAGTTTGCATAAGGTAGATCTAGCATTTAACTTATCCCTCATTAGCCTTTTGACAAATGTGGAGACCCGTATACCTTGAGATAGGAATATGAAGGTACTTTGCAAAATCACATCTCATGTAGAGTCTTGGGCACTGACTTTAAGGGTGCTATATTAAGCAATTTCACCACCATTTCTAGGCATATCCTAAAAAAAAAAATAGAAAGAAAGATCCATGAAGCTCATCATAGATCCCACCATGTCTAACAAAGTACAATTTCTGTGTTTGGCAACTCCTTTAAGTTGGGTGTCTAGGAGATGTCCATTGTAAAAGAATCCCATATTTTCTTAAATAACCCAAAAACTCATCACTTAAGTATTCCTAGAACCAATCGGATCAAAGTGCTTTAATATTAAGTCCTAATTGCTTCTTTACTTCATTCCTATACATCTTGAACTTTCAAAGGCCTTGGCTTTGTTCTTTATAAGATATACATATTCGAATTGAGTCAAATTATCAGCAAAAGTGATAAAGTAAGAGTAGCCACCTCTTGCACTAACTCTTAATAGTCCCCATACATCTATATGGACTAACTCCAAAAGACAAGTGGCACTCTGGTTTTCCAACAAATGGTGCTTTGGCTATTTAACTTTCTTTTGTTAATTTGATAAATTTGCATGAGTGATAATAAAGAATCAAGTGTGTATAAACTATTTGCTAATGTAATGAATGAAATTAAAGAACTTTTCTTTAATGCAAGATAGTTTTTGTTTGAAAATGAAAAATCATATCTTTCACTATCAAAAATCGGAATTGATGTAATCACATCCCCTCTACTCAACTTTCTTCTTTTTCCATCCTTGTCAATGAATTGCAAAGGTGAGAACTACATGAAGTATCAAGCAGCTTTGAAGAACTGTCAGCTGTTATGTCGACTTCAACAAAGAACATACCATTCTTAATGGCCGCAAGATATTTCATGCAATTCTTCTTCCAATGACTAGCTTTGCCACATTGAAAATATTTTGTATCTTTTTGATTGGCTTTCTTTTTCTTGATCTAATTGGAGGGCTTCAATGGTTTAAAAGAATTTTTCTTCTTTTTCCCTTTATTGCCCTTGCGGGCTTTAGAGTTGGGACATGCTAGCAATCATTGAAGACTTATAATACTTGATGGTCGTCTCCACAATAAGCAATAAATTGACCGATTGATTGATCATCAACTCCATGTTGCTCATCTTAAAGTTCATTACAAACAAGTCGAACCGACTTAATAAAGATTACAAGATCAAATCTGTGCAAAGTTAATTATCTATGACCATACCAAGTCTATCAAGCTTCTTAATAAACTAGATCACCTTAAGGTCATGCTCATGGACACTACAACCCTCAACCATTCTTGCTCGGGAGAGTTCCTTTGAGTTGGCAAAGTTTTCATACCTCGATTGCAAACCATACAACTCTTGCAAGTGCTTGAGAATTTCAGAAGCATGCTTCATATGTTTGTGAGATCTTAGGAGCTCATGCGTTGTGCTCGCCAACATCAAGCAACAAGTTTGAATATCATCTTCAACCCACCACATGAATATTTCATGCATGTCTTTGGAAGCTTCTTCTAGAAGGGCATCTAATGAGGGACCATCGAGCATGTAGGTTCTTTTTTAGAGTTAAGAATGATTTTTAAATTGCAAAGCCAATCTTGGTAGTTGGTCTAATTAACTTGTTAGTTTCTAAAGTAGTTGTGACTGGATTTTTAGCTATTTAATGTGAAAAAAAGAGTATAAGCATCCACTAGATCAATATGATTAAGCGAGATATGGACTTTAATCTTGAGTTGCCTCCAACTATTTTTATCAAATCTTGTGCCCTCACACAAAATTTGGAAAATCATATTTTCTAGCGGGTACTAAGGGCCAAAGGCATTAATCATAAACCCATGCCTTGTGGCCATTCAATTTTAATCCTAAGGTAGGTAATAACTTTACCAATTGCAAATAAATGCAACCCTTAGTTTATTTTTCCTCACCTTTCATATAAACCTATGTTGTGATCATAAGTTTGTGCTAATGAACATAAAGTCTAGTCCATTACTCATCTTTAAACTACTCAGTTGTGAACATCCCACACCTCATGGACAATGTCACAACCAAGAAGCAATGTTAAAGCATATCTTATATTAAGGTAGTGATCATAGTTATCTAATAAGGCATATCCCAAATTTCATGGCCAATACACCAACTAAGATAGGCCTCATGTCACACACCTATTAGTGGAAGGCATGGATGACTAAATGCGGTCCTAGTGAGGTTTTTTAACTTTGGCAAGATGTCATCAATTTATTATCTTTGTTTAGTTTTTTTATCCTAAGCATGCATTACCATACATCAAAAGATGAAAAACATAAAAATAAAAATTGGCATTCATCTACTAAGATAATCATGAGCCATAGCTAAGTGACTCCACATAGAGCCACAGTGGTTCACTTGGTTGATTTAGTGAATTAGCAATTAAAGGAATAGATCCTATCTATTACATTGCATCTCATGCATATATGAGTTTCAAATCTTCATTTCCTCCAAGTATCTATTGTGCTCTTTGGTGTGACCACCAAAAATAGAGAAAGACCTCACTAAACATTTTTAGTTCAATCTCATTACATATTTAAAGAAAGAAACCTTAAGCCATACTCAAGGGAAGTGCATAAGAAGAGATGGAGAAATACACTTTAGAGATTAAAAGGAAAGGCGTGACATGCAATCTGCATTTAATTACAATTGTATTCAATTAAATTAAATTAATTTAAATCAAATCTTAAAGCTCATGATCATCCTAAAGGTAGAAGTGAGGCAAGGATCCATTCAACAAAGAAAATTAAAATATAAAATGTAACTTACATCAACTTAGCCAAGGATTTACATTATGTTATAATTAAGAATTTTAGATCAAGTGAAAGTACCTTGATAGAAATTTTCAAATCAAGTTGGAAATCTTCCACTAGAAGCTTTTCTAATGAGGATATCTCTTTTCTCTTGTATACTCCTTTCTACTTCTTAGGTCACCTAGGGAAAAAACTTTTGGCCATAAAATGACCTCCAAAACGTGGCAAAACAAGAAGCAAATTTCATGCTCTAAACTTGAAAATTCTCCTTGGAACTCCTCTTCAATCTTTGAAAACCTTTACTTTAAGTGCTAGATCTTATTCACCAACAATAAGCACTCCAATTGTAGTGCCTTCGAAGGTATCCACACACAAATCACACTGTAGATCCTCACTCTTTTGCTAGAATTTGGATGACGAAGAAGGAAGAAGAAAGTGGAGATGGTGTAAGGGAATTTGGAAGACAAAGAGCTTTGGGAGAATATAGAAGGGGTGGTTATTTTTCTTAACGTATAAGATAAAATATTGGGAGGAAAAATGTGAAATGGCTGGCCATGGTGTGGGGAATGAGGTATTTATAATGTGAGTTGGATGCTCTTAGAAGCATTCATCACACTATCCTTACACCTTGCCAACTAGCATGTCAACTTGCATAATTAGTTGGATTCTAATTTCCAAAATTAAAATGCCACATCAAATTCTTTTAAAATGGACTCTTTCATTTTAATTTTTCCTTCAAAATTAGATTCTTTCATTAATTAAACTAACTCCTTAATTTAATTAAATCACCTTAACTCTTTAAGTTGGCTAGACTAATTAAATTATCACATGGCCCTAGTTAAATTAACATTTTAATTTAATTAGCCTAATTTAACTTGTTAAATTATTTACGTAATTTAACTCTTTAAATTAATCAAGTCATTGTGATCAACTCTTAATTAGTCAATTTAGTCACTTTCAAACTTGATCAATTAAATTATCTAACTCCTTAGATAATTTCTCCAATTCTAATTAGAGTGCTCTAGGCTTTTATGTGTATGGGTGTTCAATGGATAATATCAATTTGATGAACCCGACAATCCAAATCAAACCTATTTAATTGGTTCGGATTGGGTTGAGTAATAGAGTTGAATTGGGTAAAATTCGATCAAATCTGATTACATTTGACTTGATTTTTGGATTTCATATTGACTTACCGATCTAACCCAATCTAACCTAACCCAATGATTTAATTAAAATAAATAATAATTTATTTTTTTAAATTATAATTTTTGTTATTTATAGTTAATATTCAACTTAGATTTGGATTTGAGATTTTATGTTATCAATTATGGTTGATGGTAAAGAATAAGATAATTTATAATAATTATGACTTGTGGTGCTCAAGTGCATACTGTGTGCTTTTGAGTTTTGAAGAATATTTTGAGAATAATTTGATTGTCTTGATAGGATTATACTATGCTAATGTTGTTTATGTAGGCTATTTATTTAGTCGTAATTTAGATGCAACTGGAATTTGTCAATTTTTTTCTAATTAAAGAACTAGAGAAACTACAACTGATGCTTTTTTTTCTTTGTTTTTCTTTTTCTTCTTTTTGTTTCTTTTTTTATTTTTTCTTTTTTCCTTTCTAAACCCAATTACCCAAATATTGGTTTGGGTCAAATTTAGAAATTAAAAATTACAAAACTCGAGCTAATCCATTCCAATTAAAAATGATTCGGTTAGATTCATTTTCTCCTCAAACCCAAACCAACCCGATCTGTGAACGCCCCTATTTGTGTGTGACCCTTTAGGTTCACCAATTACTTATACATAAGTTCAAAACTCTTTGTGATTTAATGAATATCAAATATTCCAATTGGTCTAAACTTTTTTAAACTAATCAACTTTTCAGTTAATCTCTATTAATTGAAGAGTGCTCAATTTTCATAGTTGATGCCAAGCACAAGCCTATGGAGCCGAATCAATTGGATGAGTTAATTTTGGGTGAACTATTTTTGCTTATGATTACCATGCAAATATGATCTTTCCATTTTTTATCTCCTTAGAAAGACCTAGGCAAAATATTTGCTAATTCCCTGATGGTCTCGATAACTATGTATCAACTCTTGATATTTGATTCCTATTTATGACCTCAACTATGAAAAATTTCTTTTCCAAATTGTCATACTACTTTACGCAAGAATTTCTTGGAATCGATCATCATAGAATATATAGGCGATCAACCTATTCTTCACAAATGGATGAAATGGATCCCATCTTAGAACTCACCAACCTCTATATTTAGGTAAGTTGTGCCAACCTAAACCCTAGGCTACCCACTATGTGGTCAAAGCAAATTAAAGCCTAAGGACTTAAATACAAGGTTACCGTGGAACCTGAAGTCAATGGACTAATTATACGTACTATTGTAAGCTAAAATATTTTCTAGTACCGATGTGCCACTATCTTGTGGATTCTCTAAGTGAGTCTTTAGCAAACTTGTTCTTTAACAAGCACCCACTAATATGCATCTATGTTTAACATAAATTGTCCATAAAGCGGGCAACATCTAACTCCTTGAAATATGCATCTTTAATGCAAGTCTATCTAAATCTTAACTACCCCATCTCTTAACATTCTATGACTTAGAATATTTAAAGTCATAACCATATAGACTTATTTCATGATCACCATCATATGAATAACTATGTCCCATAGTTTTGTATGATTTAAGGGTTTCAACCAAATGCATGCAAAGAATATCATAAACAAATAAGATGAAGATAACCATTTTATTGAATATCATTCAGTCAAGTCTGTTACATGGAATACTTCATATTCCAATCTAACTACCTTGCGGGGTACTATTCTAACAATTTTCCACTTGCCCTAAAGCTAATTCCTCATAGCCGTTATGCCATTCTTCTTAAGATGCCTTTCAAAGACTTTTTGCTTATGGGTTTAGTAAAGGGATTTGCTACATTATCTTTTGAGGTAACTCTCCCTACTCGAATACCACTTTTATCAATGATCTCTCGCATCAAATGATAATGCCTCAAAATATGCTTGGATCGCTGATGAATCTTGGTTTCTTTGCTTGCACAATAGTTCCATTGTTATCACAATAGACAACTACTAGTTGTGTGATGCTAGACATTACATCCAACTCTTAGATGAAGTTTTTCATCCAAATACCTTCATTTGCGGTGTTCGATGCTATAATATATTCAACCTCAGTGGTAAAGTTGTCCGTGGTATTTTATTTGGAACTCTTCCAATTTTATGCCACCATAGAGGCAAAATATAAATGCAAAAGTGGATTTGAGGTCATGTTCATTAGATAGAAAACTAGAATCCAAAAACTCTTAAGTTTCAATTTTCCATTATTGTATACAAGAATCAATTCCTTAATTCTTCTCAAGTACTTTAGGATTGTTTTTGCGGCTTTCTAGTTTTTCTCATTGGGATTGGATTAGTAGTAGCTCGTAACACTTACACCATGAACTACATCTAGTCTCATCTATCGCACAACACACATTATGCTTCCAATGGCAAATGTATAAAGTATGTGGGACATTCTTTTTCTTTCATCCTTAGTCTTAAGGGCCATAGACTTGGAGAGACAAATGCCAAGTCCTATTGAAAGATATCCCCTCTTAGATTCCTCTATACTAAATATTTTTAGTATCTTATCAATATACATAGATTGGGAGAACCCCAACATCTTTTTCAATCTATCTTTATAGATCCATATTCGTAATACGAAGTATGCTTCTCTCAAATCTTTCATAGAAAATTGTGAAGATAGCCATGCTTTAGTACACTCTAACGTCTCTTTTTCATTTCCAATGAGAAGGATGTCATTGACACTAAAGTACAATAAACTATATCAAACTACTATTAGCTTTTCTGTTCTCATAAGGTTCATACACATTTTTTATGAAGCTAAATAATTTAACTATCTCATCAAAACATATGTTCCAACTTTGGGATGTTTGCTTAAGACTCTAAATGAACTTTTGGAGTTTGCAAATCTTTTGCTCACTCCCTTTAGATGTACAACGTTGTGGTTGCTCTATATAAATTTCCTTATCATCTTATGCATTTATGATATTCTTCACATGTATTTGGTTGAGGCCCTTAAATCATAGAAGACTATGGGACTTGATCACATATATAATGGTGGTCATGAAACAAGTCTCTATGGTCATGTTTCTAAATATTTCAAGTTATAGAATCTTAAGAATAGGGCATCTAAGAGTTTGATAGACTTGTATTAATGATATATACTCCAAGGAGTTAGATGTTGGAACATTTTATGGGCAATCTATACAAGACATGGATGCATATTGGTGAGTGCTTGTTAGAGAACAAGTTCATTGAAGACTCATCTAGAGAATCCACAAGGTAGCTAAAGTGGCATATCGGTATTGAAAAATTCTCTAACTTAAGATAGTGCATATGATTAGTTCTTTGACTTGAGGTTCTATAGTAACATTGTATTTACATCTTTGTGCTTTGATTTTATCCCGACCACGTAGTGAGTGGCTTGGGATTTATATTTGGCATAAAATACTTATGTATGGAGGTTGGTTAATTCTAATATAGGATTTGATTTGCTCATTTGTAAAGAATGGGTTGATCTTCTATGTATTCTAGGATGACAAATTCCAAAAAAATCCTTAAACAAGATAATATGGCAATTTGGGAAAGGAATTTTCCAAATTTGATGTCATAATTAGAAATTGAACGTTAAGAATAGATGCATAGTTATCGAGGCTACTAGAAAATCAACAAATAGCTTGTCTTATGCCTTTTTTAGGAGATAGGAATCAGAAAGACTGTATTTGCATGGTAATCGTAAGTGTTAATAGTTCACCCAAAACTAATTCATCTAATTGGTTGGGCTTTATGGGCTTATGCTAGACATCGAATATGGAGATTGGGTACTGTTCAATTAGTAGAAATTAATTGAAAGAGTGATTAGTTCAAAAGAGTTTAAATTAATCAAAATATTTGATATTCATTAAATCACAAAGAGTTATAAGCTTATGAATAATTAATTGACAAACTTAAAGGATCATACACAAAGTCCACTCTAATTACAAGTAGAGAAATTATCTAAGAAGTTAGATAATTTAATTTGCCAAATTTGGGAGAGACAACGTCTCCACTTTCTTCCTTCTTCGCCATTCTAATTCTAGCAAAAGAGTGAGGATCTAGAGTGTGATGGTGTGTGGATACCTTTGGAGGCACTACAATTGAAGTGCTAGTTGCCGGTGAACAAAATCTAGCATTTGGAGAAGAATTTTTCAAAGATTGAAGAGGAGTTTCAAGGAGATAATTCCACTGATGGCTAGGCTCTTTGGAGCATGAAATTTGCTATTGTTTTGCCACATTTTGGAGGTTGTTTTATGGCCAAAAGTTGCTACCTTAGGTGACCAAAGGAGTAGAAAGGAGAATAAAAAAAAAAAGAGTGGAAGATTTTCTTTAGAAAAGCTTTTAGTGGAAGATCTCTAACTTGATTTCAAAAATTCTATTGAGGTACTTTCTCTTGATCTAAAATCTTCAATTATGGTATAATTTAGATCCTTGGGGTGAGGTTATGTAAGTTACATTTTATGTTTTAATTCTCTATAGTGAATGGATCCTTGCCTTACCTTTCTACCTTTACCTTGTGACGCTAGAGATGGGTGCCATGCAAGCATACAGGCAGGTGCTCCATAGGTGCCCGAGCTAGGCACCATGCAAGCCATCACCTCAAGTGCTGGTACCGGTGTGTCATGTTAGCTCTCTCTCCGCCTCCATTCGACTGATAAATTGAAAACTCCTTCCCTAAACTGAATTGAAAACTAAACTTAGACATTCTTTAACTTAGTTAAGGACCTTGAAGTGCTCACTAACTCTAAAGGAGTTTTAGTAGGATGTACAAATGAAGAACACAAGGAGAAAGAAATAAGTCGAAGAGTTCAAAGTAACAAGAAGATTTTACCTTGATAATTCATCTAACACTCTTAATAGAGTTGTCACCTCCTCTTCTCTTCCTTAGGTAAGGAAAAACTCTTCCCCCCTCTTTTGTTTTTTTTTTTTTTTTGGCTAACTCCCTAGGTGTCAACAAAAGCCACCTTTATGGAGCACCTTTTAGAAGATTCAAAGAATTTGAAGTCTACTCAAACTCAACTTGGATAGGAGTTTAGAATTCACAAACTCCTACGTCAAGAATAATTACTCAAATTAACATAAGATTAATGTAATAAATTAAACTTAAATAATATTTTTGATGTCGAATTAAAAATTTCTCACAAAAAATTAGGGGCTTAATGATATGACTAAAATTGACCGTAATTACATAAAAATAATGAATAGACCTTAAAATTAATTTTTATGCAAATGGGCCAAAGAGCCCAAATGACAAGTCAAGCCCACAAAGAGGGCAAAAAAAAAACTAATGGGCCTAATCTATTAAGACTAAAACCCATAAATACCAAGTTCCAAAAACAAATGGAAAGCAAGAATTACAGTACTTTTCAAATTGAAAGAACTCTCAAGAAGAGCATATTTGTCTACGTGTATTCCTAAGAAGACAAGTCGATACGTTGCTATTTTTCAAAAAAAAAAAAAAACAACCACCTTACTCCATTTTTTGGCAGCACCAATAAACATAATATACACAGCCTTTACCAACTGCAATCCTACCCTTGCTTTATTCCTATGGCCAGAACTTGCCTCGCCAAAGTCTAGCAAAATGCAGTTACTGCTATGGTGATCGTTAGTAAAGGCCACCATGGCAATAAGGTTGCCTATTGCTTGTGGCAAACACAGTTGCCATGAGCAATGCTATGGCCAATGTAAGAAATGGGAGAGGATAGGGAAAGGGAAGGCAAGGCCGCCAGCCGCCCATGGCATCACCATGGCCATAGAGACAAGTTAAAGTGGGTAGGGGGAAGGAAATGCGGTGTATTTTTTAAAAAATGATTCATTTTTATTAATTAATAAATTAATTTATATATATAGTTTTTTTTAATTATTTATTCTTAATTAATATAGTCTTTTAAAATCTTTTATTTATTTGATTTTTAATTAATTAATAAATTTAAATAAATTTTATTAATTATTTTAGATATATTATTATTTCATAATTTAAGATTTATTTATTTAGACATGATCATTATTTTAATAAATAATTTTATTAATTTAATTAAATTAATTTCAATCTATTTCTTATTGTAATATTATTTAATATGTTAATCAATTATGTGAGTAAATTATTTCAAATGTGTTTACAATTTAATATTATCCACAACTTAGGATTTTTATTATTTTTTAATTAATTATTAGGATGATAGATTTAGTTTTTATTTTTTTTAATTTTTATCTTAATTAATAAATAATTTCATATTATTTCAAATTTGCTTATTATTTTGACATTATAGAGCATGTAATTTAAAATTAATAGATTATGTTATCTAAGATAATAGATTTTTATTTTTTTTAATATTTTACTTATGTTATTTATTAATTAATAAGTAAATTCAACTTAATCTAATTTATTTTATTTTATTTATTATTTTTAATTAAAAATTATTTTATTTAAGAGATTGATTTAATTTTTTTATTTTTTTATTTTTACTTATTTTATTTTTAATTAATGAATAAATTCAGTTAAATTTAATTAAATTATTTTGAATTAACTTGAATTACATTATTTTTAATTTAATTATTTTTAAATTATGTTTAATTTATTATGAGTAATTTAAATAATATTAAAATTACATCCCCATGGCATGAAAAATATTACAAATAGGTTTAAGGGCATTTTTGTCTAAAAAATAACTAGGATAATAATAACATGGCATTTTTGGATTTTCATAAGAATTTGTGGATGATGTTAGCAATTTTTTGATGGACACTAACGGAATTTCAAAATTGTAAGATGAAGCAAAATATTGGGAGGTCTTTGTAATTTTTTCAAACTTGTGGATTTAGGGTAATTCGACTAAATCTCAAGAGTTTCTGAGTAATTAAACCTTACCTCTATTATTGTTTTCCTTAATCTAATAATGAAATCGCAGAAGAATTTCTCTAGTAACAAAGCTTATTTCAAAGCTGACTAGAGGAACTTTTCATTATGAAGATCATCTACTGCTTGTATTTTTTATTTTCTTGTGCATTAATAATGTGGGTGGGAATCACAATATTGTTGCTGTCACTACCATTCCAAAGAATTTCATAGTGATAGCAACGATATCATGTTTCCTACATATATTTAGTTTTGTTATAATTTTGTTTTTATTACAATTTGGATCCAATATTTACTTATGGCTCAAATTGATTGGATTAAGTTTTGGCTTGCAGTTCAGATAAATATCCATATTTGACAAGCTTATAAGATAAGCACAAAATAATTTAAAAGGTGAGTATTAACTTCTTCGTGAAGCTAAAAAGGAAACTTACTCCAGAAGCTAAGAGAGTTTTTCGGAAAACCTATTAAAAGATAGAGCCAAAAGAATATCTTTGTCAATAAAAAAGTTGTTGATTATTTTACCGCCACACATGAGAACTAAAAAATTGGTAGTCGAGTTGAATCCGACATGAATGCGTATGCTACCCAAGATGTATGATTTTGGCTTATCCAACTTATCAATGTGTTAATTATTATGTTCACTCTCCAATAGTGCTAAATTATTTGCCTTATTTGCAATTATTATGTAAATTGGCCTGTGGTCTTTACGGTCTCGCATAAGAGGCGAAAATTCGCATTGACTAGACAAAGTTTTGCAACGTGGGAGCAAAACAAAGCATGCATGCATGCTGCACAAACCCGAAAATTAAGGGATAAAAGATTACAAAATAGTGCCTGAGAGAGTCTAGGAATACATATATATATATATATATATATATATCCCCTAAATCTAGAGAAAACAGAGAATTGCTAATTCATCATTGTAAAGACTATCCTGCTTGTGTTGCAGGTCTCTGAGCCCCATATTATAGTAAAAAACAAATCCTTCACAACTCAGTCAAAGCAGCTGCTCTGATAGTCATGATACAAGTATGCTATACAAGTGAGGATATCACTGGTACCTATCAGGTGCACATTTGAGGATTGAGGTGTTTCTTTCACGGAACACTTGCGGCATTGTTTGGATCAGCTACGGCTGTCCTTGTTTCATGAAATTGAACTTTGGATGCAGAGGTTGATTGTTCAGCAAATTGCGCCTGGCTCTCTCTCATATTTTCCTGTACAGCCTAAAACCAGGCATCCAATTTAACAAGGCAGGGCAAATCACATTTTAAAATCATATTTTAGCATTCATTTTTATAAAACTTATCTGCTTTGTTTTACCTGTAAAAGCTCAGTCATCCTTCCAGTCCCATAGCTGAACAACGGTTTTGCAACAGAAACAGTTCGCAAGGGCTCAGTTGAAAACATTTCGTTAGTGTTTGCAGTTTCTTGTTTTGAAACAATACCTGAATCTTCAGCTGAAGATGTCAATGCTTCCTTACCATTCTCAGTTTGAATATCTGATGTTTCTGAAGAACCTGGGTCCATTGATTCCATTGGCTTGACATTTTCTCCTTGTCCAACCTCAGAGGTGCCTTCATTAAATTGTTCATTATCGGTCTGCTCACTTCCCTGGGATACTTGGTGGCTGGTATGGAGATGTGTGCCCAGAGATATCTGGCTAACTGGTATAGATTGATCTGGGGGTAAAATGGATAATGGTTCAACCATGTGCACATCTTTGTCTCCAAAAGCCATCAGATGAGGTGTTTGGGACGCATCTGAAGGTATTTGGTTGGGAGTTGGCGATCCATTTGAAAAATTGACAGGTTGAAGTAGGACAGGGACCACAGTGCCTCTCACACCCACAGGAGGAACGGAAGGAGCTATCTTTGGGGATGCATATCTGCGTTTTGAAGGCATCATACTTGCAGGTTGGATAGCAAGTTTCTGTCGACAAGACCAACCTTGGTTTTCAGTGGGGAGATGGACATCATTTCTTCTGATCATTTGAAGATGTGGGGCAACATCATTTTCTGCTGTGACAGGAATATAGTGTCCTGGCTTGAAAACAATACCCCTCAAATTTGTACTGGAGTTGCCAATTCTAACAGTAAGCAAATAACCGGCATCAAATGTTGCCTCAACAACACCAGTTACTGCCTGGCCCACCATACAGTTGATTCCATCTGTTCTCTCAGCTTGCTGGGGAATGTATTCTTTCACTCCTTCAAAACCAGGAGGTGTATGAGCAGTTTCAGTGTGCTTTAGGCTTGGATCTTTACGTGGACGACCACGTCTACGCTTTAATGGATAGCCTGACAGGCCAGTGGAGCCCTCACCCTGATTAACTTGATTCATTTTAAGAGAATAGACCAAAAGTCTACTCCCTAGCCAAATCTCACAGTCCTTGGCCCAAATCTCACAGTCCTTGGCCCCCTGCCAGGTAAAAATGAAAACTTTAACCAATACTTAATAATTCATGCCAAAAGTATTCAAGATCACTTGAGCAAAACTAAGACAAAAACAATCATGCATTCTTGTGAAGTAATTTATGTCACTAGACTCCGTTGAGATGCATCAAACACATTATCATCTGGCATTTACTACACTAAGGAGAATTGAAGCGTACAAGGAAATTCCACAACCATGACAGAGGTGAGAAAGCTTTCTAGTGTTTCTCATCCTTCCAAGATATAGAGTTTTACTGAGTTCTTTGCTCCATTCTTTATTTTTATTCTTTTGCAAGTCTTGCTAGTCTTCGTAAAATCTTTCTAAACTATGTACCTCATGTGGATTTATATTAGAGAAAAGCACTTGCGCATAAGGAATTTCATTATAATGAGATGAAACACATGGGGAAATAGGCATAACAGAAGTAGTAACATAAATAACTCAACCATTATATATAGTATATTTCTTTGATTTGGTGGTACCGAAGATTTTCTCCAAAAATTCATTTTAAACTTGCAATTCTAAATAATATACAGTTATACACAACAGACATAAAAAATGTAAAAGCAAAAGCTAAGATAACTTGTAGCGCTACAGCTTCTCATGTATATGAAGAATGAACTGTTGACATAACAAACCAGGGCAGTAAGATTTCAACTTTCACTTGATCTTTTATTTTCAAGTCTACAATTCTAAAGGCTTAGAACTACAAAAGAGTGAAAAATCTGTTTCCAAGGTGGGTTAAATATTTAACCACTATGAGATTCCAAATCCATGTCGTAATGCTGATTCATTTCATAATATTTGTTGCATTAACTCAGAAATTTAGCTTGGCAGCACACAGTTATAGATGTGCCGGTAGCATTCAGTGTAATTGAGATCCATACAATAATTATTAGGCATGGATTCTTATCTAAATGCATGAAACATGGCATATTCCTGGTTGATAGTGATATCATCTTCAAATAAAAATAAAGATCAAAATTAAGGATTAGTATTAGCCATTTAGTCGAACGAAAAAGCTAACTGTTTAAGGTTAAAGAACGTATGAACTAACCATTTAGTTGGCATAATAGATTCTTTTAAACATATTGAAAATATAGCTATAAGGTTCCAAACACTATTTCAAGATCCATCCCGCTGAAACCGGAGTCATCCACACCAAGAATTTTTTCAAGCTTTTCCCTAAGCATACCGCTGTTAACTTGAAAAACCGGAAACTAGGATGCTTTCTCCCAAGTTGGCCAAGTACAAGCCAAAATGAAGGTTCAATATGCATAAATTTTCAAGTCCTCATCATGGCAAAGAGCTAAAGTTAGAAGACAACTGACCAAAGTCCAAACAAAATAACAAAATTTAAATTCATTGAGAAAGATAGAAAACAATAACTACGATTCTCAAGTCTCAAGTGTTTTACTACATGCACAAAAAGCTTCAGAAATTCATAACAGACAGTCACAACAGTTGTTTTAGCAAAACCAACCAAACAATCAAACTTTAGAAGAAAAGAAAACAGCCATTTGACACATCCCTGTCAGGAAAACATAGGACACAATATATGAGAAACTACCGAAGAAGGAAGTATTCAGCGAACTATAATAGGCAAAAAATCAAGGAAAGTTTTTCTAGAGTTAATTAATACAGGATTATAAGTTGCTTTAACGATATAAACAAACTTGCAAAGCAATCAGCTGCAATCTATCGAACACTTACACAAAATGTTGGCTGAAGCGAAAAATCCTTCCCTTTGGCTTGCAATTCTAGCTGGAGTTTGCGTAGGTTCAAAAGCTCCTCTAAAGATATAAACTAACTCACAAAGCTATTAGCTGCAGACAATGCATCGAACACTTACACGAAATTTTTGGCTAAGGCAAAAATCCTTTCCTTCGCTTGCGATTCTAGCTGGAATTTGCAGCAGATTAGCAGATCTAGCTTCAGCAAAATAAAATTTTTATTAACTTTATGCAAAACACAAAAATTATTGCAGATTGAAACAAAAATATAGCATTCATGTAAAAGTGAAACACGCACTGCGTGTGTTGTGCGTGGTTTTGAGAGAGAGAGAGAGAGAGTCTTGTTGAAGAGAGAGGGGCAGTAGAGCAAACTGTCGTAAGTTTGTGGAGTGTGGGGCCGACTTATTCTTCATTATAAGGGCTTGGGCCTGTTTCGAATAAATTATCCATTTATTAATTCAGAATAGCCCAGCACAGTTTTATTGATGGACCTGGGCTACTTTAAATTAACTAATAAGTCTATATGGGCTACTCATCATCTTTTTATTTGTATGGACTTGGGCTGTTTTAATCTAAGTCTTAATTAACTAATTAGTTTTTATGAGCTATTATGTACAGTTATGGCTGTCGATGGGTCGGATTCGAATTGAATCATATTGGATTCGAATTTGAATTCCAATCCATCAATGACATGTTATATCTGAATCCGACTAGTGATCTTATAAGATCTTGACTGTTGTAACTCTATCTGAATCCATATAAAAATTGAATATTTGAAAAAAGATTCGAATACAAATACTCCAAAAAATAATATATTTGTTATTTTTTTAAAAAATTAGTAGAATCTAAATCTAAAATATTCATTATTAAAAAAATATACACACAACATATTATCGAATAGATTTTCAAGTTTATTTATCATATAAAAGCAATAATAAAATATAACTTAATCATATTCATTAATTATATCATTATATTTTATTTTTTACTGCTAATAATAATACTTATTTGATATTATAAATACATATATACTTGATGTTTTAATCAATTAATTATAAACTTAAAGTTTTATAAGAAAAGAATTTCATTTCGATCAAATTGAGATTTGTACTGCATTATGCAATATTACAATATTCAATTCCTACTCATTATTTTTCCTACATCATTTTTTCTTATAAAAATAGAAAAAAAAGTGATGCAATTATGATGTAAATAATCTCCAAATCTAACATTTTATATGAAAATCAACTAATTTGATATATTGCATAAAAACTCATTACTATTTTTATCCAAAAATTCATTTTGGTGTTGCTATAGAACCTTATGTATATATATATAATACTATATATACATGTAATACTATATATATTTGAATTCGGATTATTGATGGATCGAATTAAGTTAAATTCATATTCGATCCATTTATTTTAAATTATGAATTTTTTTAATCAGATCATATTCGTCGAATTTTTTTATCGATTAAAAATTCTAAATTATCATATCGAATTCAGATTAAAATTCACTCCATTAACAGTCTTATGTATAGTTAGCTAAACATCTTTTTACTAATACTACCTTGGGCTCTTTTATTCTAATTAATTAGTTTATGTGGGCTATTTTGAATTGTGGCATTGTAGATAGGCCTCTGAAAATATCTAAAGACTTTTAAGGGCATTAATTATGAAATGACCTACTTAGATAAGTATTAGAGGCTATTTCAATATGTACTTCTATATGTTTGCCTTTAGTTATATTATTTTGTTGTAGCGTCACTTGAGCAAAAGTAAGACAAAAACAATCATGCCACTGCTAAAATACAAGGATGTGTGGGCAATATTTTTGGCTTCTAAATGTTTTAAAAATACCTCTAATATTTGTACATGTAATTGATTATAAAAGTCTCCATAGTCACGGTCGCCAAAAATATGGGGGAAATTATATGAATTGCCTCTCTATGTAATTAATGGAGGCAATTTTTCACCATTTGAGGACTGCTATTAAAGCCTCCATTCCTTATTTTTGAAGGCTCTAAATAGAAAGAGGTCTCCAAATTTTATATAAAAAAGGGCACTAATCCATCATGTGCCTCCAAAGAAAAAACATAGATATATATTGTACCATACCCTAAAAACATTGCAATAACATATTTTTAATAACCATATGATTGCAACTTTTATCAATCAAAACAATTCAATAGTTGAAATATCTTTTGAAAAATTCAATCAATTTTTATTTCAACTCACAATATCTATTTTCAAAGAATGATCGTACAATTTATCTATATTTGGTAAAGAAATGACGATTTCACTTTCAACTAGAAAAATAATTTATGCTCTTTTGTGTACCATTCCATATATCAATAACAAGTTGTACTAAAGAATAGTTTTATCCGAAGAAAACATAAAATTTTTGCATTTTTCCCCACATTACAAAGTGTGTAATCAAGAAACTTCAAAACACCATCCTCATAAGCAGGAGTATTTATAATAAATTCATCAAAATGAATATCATATATATATATACACATATATATATATATTTCAAGGCGTCAAAAAAAAAAAGAAAGAAAAAAAGAGAAAGTAAGAAAAGGATACCTAGGTTTATCAATCCAACTCTTATCTATCTTATAATTCCTCTACTCCAATCTCTAAATATATAAGTCAATTCTCCTATTTTATAACATCACATGTGCTAAATTAAAAATAACTTCACAGAATCTATAATAAATTCACATCATCACAATAGAAATAATGATAGATCCAAGGCAATAGGTGGTGGGCCTAAGGAGTATGAAGACAAGAAAACACAACTTCAGTTTAAATAATTTATGGGACATAAAAGCATTTAGTTACTCCAGCCAATTGGTGGCCGTTTCATGCATCCAATAGTAATTAAAGTTCACTAGTGCGATGTAACAAAATATTGTATCAAGAAATACATCATATGAAAAATGAAACTTAAAGTTTTAGAATACTTTACCTAAGTGGAGTAGTCAACTCCTGCTTGGAGCTTGTTTTCGTGTGTGTCGATGATTAGAGCTAGTGAAAATGGAGAAGAGAATGAAACATAGAGATAGATTAGTAGCCTTCATTTATGGAGCCATGAACATTAAAGTAGTTGTTTATGTAATCATTGCTGCCAATTACCATACAACCAGAGGCAAAATTATGGGCTAATAATATGGTGTGAAGGTCAAAAAATTGAATGCAAAGAGAAAAAGGAAAGGAAAAGTTTTGTATGATGGAAAAAAGAATGAGGATAAAAAGCTGCATTCTATACTTTTTGTTGGCAAATAATTCAACCTACTGGCAATTGGACTTATCTTCTAATAACTTGTCTTTCAACAACTCTATACAAACAATTAATGCATGGAATGAAGTCATGAGTAGCGCTAGGATCCAATAATTAAAACCTCATAAGTTAAAATTAACTAAGCTACTCAAGCTACCAAGGATCTAAACATGCTATAAATCTAGATTTGGTGAGAGAATTACCTTGAATTGCTAATTTCCAAGGAGAGAATTGTGAACACTTCACAAGTCCAGAATTTTCCATAAACTAGCATAGCGGAGAAACAACAACTTTTGTCTAGCTTCAAGATCTTAAAAATTCACAAAATTAAATCTATAACTTATCCATTCAATGAAGAAGAATATGTAAAAAATATGGGGCAAAAATCGATATGGATATGCTCATAAAAAGTCTCCAAATTTGCTGCTTTGCACAATGGATCTTTAAGGCAATCAAACCAATTTTTGCCTCTATTGTAATGATTCATACTCCAATTGAACTTCCAATTTCTCCTTTGATTTATCTGGAGAAATTAGAGGAGATAGGCATGGTGAAGGTTGATTTTGAGGATGGGAGAAGAAGAGAAAGCAAAGTTTCAACTCAGACGCAATGCTTGGAGAGAGGTTTTTGGAAGGAAATTGTGAAAGATTCTAATATTCTCAAATGGTGAGAACGACTAAATTCCCTCACCTCTATATCTATATATAGAGGGAGGATGGTGTGATGCCAAGTCCTCAAGAGAGGGGGCGGCCACCTGCTTGCCAAGGTGGCAAGTTTGAATTTCAGATCATATTTGAATTTCATGTGCATTTCAATTTAATTTAGAATATAATTTCAAATTAATTAAAATTCTAATTCAAATGAACTCTTTATTTGAATTTTTCCTCAAAAAACTATTCTTTGCATTAATTAAATTAAATACTTTAATTTAATTAATTAACCTTTGACTTAACACTTAAGTTAACAAACTTAACTCTTAAGCTTAATTTTATTAACTTAACTCTTTAAGTTAACTTTGATCAATTGGAGATCAAATGGCACCAAATAAGAAGCCCTAAATTACAACTAGCAGCTTATCGACCACCGAACACAGACTCTTGTTGGTGATGCCATGGTCAAGTAAGAGGACGCTATCTTATTACTGGTCTTCGGTCACTCAACTAATCTACTTTCAAAGTCTTGCCTCACCTCTGGTCTCGACACCCGAGTTAGCCTATTTTATAGCCTTGTCCTATCTTTGGTCCATTTCTTTACTTCACCTCCGGCTAAGAATTTCATTGCCTTTTTTTTGGTGGAAAACAGTTGATTCTCAAGTAGGGGATTCATCGAAAACAACCTATCTGTCTACTTGCTTTCAGTTCTGTTCCCGTGTCGATCTTAGCTTAAAGCTCTCAACCTATTCTTTCGCAAACCAAGTTCACTGCCTAAATTTAGGAGTGAAATAACCCGCTATGAGGGACTTTGCCGGGTATTCCTTCTTCTTGATAGCACAGGGGCACAGGTTTAAGATTCTATAAACTTACTAGCCTCATGCATTATGTAGATACTTAGGAAATTTCTTCTATTTCATAGGTATTAAGGATGCTGTGTGTATAGGGTGATCTTCAAATCGATCACCTCAAAATTAGTCTACTAGGAGAGTGTTAGATACTAGGAGAGTATATTCTAACACTTAGAAAAATTCTTTCATCAATTAGGAAGCTAATTGAATTTTGTGTATGATCTAATAGGTTCTACCATTCATTGGACATGAGCTCACAATTCCTTGTGACTTTTGAATATTTTATATTCATTTTAGTTTAAAACACTTTTAAATTAATCGGCTTGATTTAATTAATCTCATGAATTGAAGAGCATCCAATCTCCATGGTCGATATTCAACTTCAAGCCCATGGAGCCCAACTAATTGATCGAAATGAACACTCTTGGAGAACCATTATAGCTTTACACGTACCATGCAAATACGGTCTTTTCGTCTCTTATCTCCTAAAAGAGACCCAGGGAAAAATATTTGTCGGCTGTCTAATAGCCTTGATACTATATTTTTTATTCTCAATATTTAATTCCATTGTGTGACCTCAATTTTGAAAAACTCCTTTCCTAAATTATCACACCATTTTACTCAAGGATTTCTTGGAATCGATCATTATAGAATACATAGGAGATGCACTTGTCTTTCACAAAAACGAGGAGTTAGATTCCATTTTAGATCTCACAAATCTCTATGCTAAACAGCTCATATCCAATCTCAATATGAATGGCCCATTAAGTGATCAAGAAAGAGTCAAAATATGAGGACCCAACATAAGGTTACCATGGATCGAGCATAAGATGAAGATAGCTACATAAAGAATATCATTCAATCAAGATTGTTTTACAAGGAAATAGCTTTACAAGCCCAATCCTATTGGCTTGTTGGGCACTATTCCAACATGGAAAACTTCAAGGCAAGAAAATGCAAAGCCCTATGGTGCACTAAACCTTAGCATATTATTACCCTCCAAGAATGATGATAATCCAAGGATGGAGGAACTATAATCCTAATATTTGATCTGATAGTTCAAATATTGAATAAGAAAAAGAATTCTTGAAAGAGAAATTACATTAAGAAAGCACAATAAAGAACCTTCTAATGAACCCCTAGTTACCAAAAGTGCTAAAAAGCAAAAGTCAAATATGACATGCATTGATAGAAGAAATCCACACATTCTCTAACAATATTAGGAAATTTGTAATTTGGATCAAGTATGTTAGGATTTGTAACACGTCCAGGTAATTTATTCATGTAAAGAAACAAGGAAATCATCTCCCAATTTATTCACTCCACAAATAATTCAAGATACCAAAAAATGTGTTTGGAAGATAATCCTTAGATAAGATTTAGCACCTACCATTTAACTTGCTTTAGTTGCTATGACTTAATCAGGTCAAGTTGCTTTTGTCATTTAGTTCCTGCCACAATTCTATCAGCAAGCATTAGGAGAATTTGATAGCATCTTTTAAGTATTAAGAGCAAAGACTAAAAAAGTAAACTTAATACAACATTGTTCATCATTCTTTCAATTTAATAAAGAAAAAGAAAAAATTGAAAATTCATGAAAATTGAGAGCACCTAGTTAGGTATATCTTTTTTCTTATATAAACACAAAGATAGGCTTGTTTGTACCTAATTTATGTATAGAAAAAGTTAAACTAATCATGTCTTCTTCTTATGTCTAAAAAGCCACTCTATTATGTTAATTTTTATATTAATAAGTTGATTAGAAAAATTATTTTCTTGTTCTAATTTGCATCTTCTTGTGCAAGCTGACCCTTTTATTATCTAAGTATTACAAGTTGCTTATTATTACGATAATCAACAAATAAAAGCAGTTGTTAATGTTATAACCCTTCTAAGGACTACAATATCATTTATTTCTCTGTATCTCTATACTTGTGGAAGAAGATTAGGATAATATTCATTAGTGCAATCACTCTTAAAGAAAAGAAGTTTTTAACATTAAAAACAAACTCTTAAAGAGAAGAAATATTTAGCTTGAAAAACGTACTTTGTTTATAATAGTAGTAGTCGTATTAATTGCATAAAATTAACTAAAAATAGATAAACACCCTTCCTAAATGCTTCATTTGTCCCTTCTTCACTGACAACAAGTGTCTTTTTTAGAGAAGCCAGCAATTATCCGATTGGGCTTGAGCTGCTATTGTGAATAGCAGCATGGGCAGTTAACAATCTATCTTGGAGTACCTGAGGCACAGGCTCATCCCACCTTTGTTGAGTGTATGATCTTACTGAGTAGACTAATATTTTCCACTTATCCTGGCAAACAAAATCATGTCACAAACCAATTATGAGACCATAATTTATGTATATTAACCTTATCAAGGCATTCAAGGTTGCTACATCACTCATCCACTATGATATAGCAAATAGGAAAAGCAAAAGCATAGTATATATAGTATAGCATAGAATGATTAAAGAAATAACAATTTTAAAGCTTAAAGACATAAGCAAAGCATGCAACATTAGAGCTTTAAGAGATTTTTCCCACATATCTTATGCAAATAGAAAATATTAATACATCAAAATGTCAATTAAGCAAGCAACTATTGATTGCCTTGAACCAAATATAATAAAATAAACTGCATATCTAATTGTGGTGAACTAGATTAACAAGCAAAAAATAAGCAAATGGTATGTTGCACTTTCAGCCATCTTTAACCACATAATTTTGACTTGTAACTCAATTCTCAGCAAACATAGCTTGCTTAGTGCAAGGCAACATCATAATTGCATATTTTCAAAGTTTAGTTTTAGTACTAAGGCTTCAGGAAATATAGCTTCCCATTGCAAGTTTCCCAATAGCTTGACAGAGTACTTAGCAAAAAAAATTCTAATTAGACAAACGTAGAGAGATTGAAAGAGAGAGACCAGAAACTAGAAAATAAATAAGTAAAATGTAAATCATTAAGATTCACCTCATTATTTCACTTAAGGAAGCTAATTTTTGGTCTCCTTTATCATTTACATGGATTGAAGTAGAAAATCCCTAACTTGCGATTTTATTGGATTCTACACAATGAACTTGTTTGGTGACCAATTTTGAATGATTTCCAGCTAGAATCACAAACAACGTTGAAAATTGATGATGAAAACATGACAAATTAATAGATTTTTAATGTGATTTGCAGTAAATGACCCTTTTCTTGAAGTGAGCTGATGCTTGAGGTGAGTGACTGATCTAGATATTAGATTAAGCAAAATGTTAATTTGATTTATTTTTTTTATAAAAATATGGATTAATTAACTATTAATACACAAAATAAAAATGTATTACATGATGGGTCATTACAATTTTTATTATTAGTTTTCTGGGCTATTTGAGTTGGGGCCTTGGTTGGTAGGCCTCCAAAAATGACTATCATTATGGACTATTTTTAGATGGGCCTTTGTAGATAGGCTTCTAAAACCAAATTAATGCACTTAAAGGCAATAAATTTTGAATGATCCACTTAAAGTATCACTAGTGGCTATTTTTAAATGTATCTCTACATATATGCCTCTAAATATGTGCTTTTGTTGTAGTGTGCATTCTTGTCAAGTAATTTTGATACTAACGAATTGCTAATGATGTGAAAGAAAATATCTACATTTTATGGGACCATAAACTTAATCTCTTCAATTGAGCCATTTTTGTTTTCTGAATACATGATATGCCACTAACTCTTAATCTACTATATATCTCTTATCATTAACTTCCACAGTTCAGCAAAATATACATCAAACATCAAAGAAATAAATTGAGAGGGATGTATGAAGAAGAGTGTGTAGCACAAGGATCCATGAAATAAAGGCAAATAAAGCTAAATCAAAACTTGACTACACACTTCCAAAGAATCAAATCATGTTGTAAAATGGATTGGGAAGAAGATAAATACCTTGATTGCTCAAAAATCCAATGCAGAATAGAAGAAAGGCTTGAACACCTCAAAATTGTCTTTCTCTGGCATAGTGGCAACTTGGCAACAATTACCTAACCAAAACACCTCTGATTTGGTCGAAATTTGGACGCAAGCTCCTCAACACCTTGGGAACCTTTAGTAAAATTTTAGTAGAAAATGAATCTGGCAAGGTCTAGAAAATTGCTCTAAACAAATTGCCTTGTAGTGGATCTTCCAAGAGCAAAGCTATCTAATTGTCTAGCCTCTAATATGATGATCCACACACCATAGGCAAATCCCAATCAATCATTAGTTGGAAAACCAAGGAGAGAAGAAAAGATAAAGGTTGAATTTTGGAGGGAAGGGTAAGGAAAATGTGTGAAACTTCAACATATGAGTGGATCACAATTTTTGGAGAGAGAATGAGAATCTAACAAGTAGAAAATGCAAACTAACTTGGCCAGCTACCTCTCTCCTATTTATAGGGAGGGATGTGCGATGCAAGTTGGCATCACACCCTCTATGAGGTAGGGGTACCAACTAAGCAAGCAAGTTGCATGTGAAGTATGAATTTTACTTGCATTTGAATTTCGCTTGGAATCTTTATTTTATCTCATAAAATGTCATCCAAATAAATTCTAAATGCACTCCAAATGAACACTTTCATTTGAATTTCCCTCCAAAATTAATTCCTCATGCTAATTAAATTAACTCTTTAATTTAATTAATTGGTCTTGGCTTAACTCTTTAAGTTAATTAGCTTAACTCTTTAAGCTAGAAGGTGTCAACTTAACTCTTTAAGTTAACTTGACTAATTGATAGTTATATGCCATCAATTAAATTAAACCTTTGATTTAATTGGCCTAATTTAATTCCTTAAATCATTTTGATCAATTTAACAATTAAATCAATCAAGCCAAAATGATAAAAAATTAGCCAACCATTTTTCCTCCACAAAATTGGTTAAGTGGAATTTTTCTAACTCTTAGAAAATTCCCTTCATCAAATAGAACTTTCTATTAGCTTTTGTGTGTTATCCATTAGGTTCTACCATTCATTGGACATGGGCTTATAGGTCTTATGATATTAAGAATATCAAAATATTCACATTAGTTTAAACTCCTTTAAACTAATAACTCAATTTAATTAATCTCTATTATTAAACTAATAACTCAATCCAAATAATCTCTATGGTCGATATCCAACCTCAAGCCCATGGAGTCCAACTAATGGGCTAAAATGAATATTCTCTTGCAGAACCATTCTAGTTCTATGCTTACCATGCAAATACGGTCCTTTCGTGTCTTATTTCTTGAAAGAGGCCTAGGTCAAGGTATTTTTTGATTCCCTAATATCCTTGATAACTATGTTTTTATTCTCACCGTTCAATTCCCTTTTATGGCCTTATCTTTGAAAAACTCCTTTTCCAAATTATCATATTACCTTGCACAAGGATTTTGTAGAATCAATCATTACAGAATATTTAGGAGATGCACTCGCTCTTCTCAACGATGAAGAGATAGATCCCATCTTAGTTCTCACAAACCTTCATGTCTGAGTAGCTTATACCCAAACACAACCTGAAAGACTCATAGAGTGGTCAAGGAATAGTCAAAGTATAAGGACCTAAACACAACCATCCTCAGGTCTAAGGATATATGCACTAACATAAGTTGGAGAACTTGTCACTACCAACTTGCCACTATGGTTATTTAGTGGATTCTCCAAGTGGGCCTTCAATGAACTTGTTCTCCAACAAGCATTCACTAACATGCACCCATGTCTAACATGGATTGCTCATGAAATAGAGCAATATCTAACTCTTTGGATTTTATGCATCATTAGTACAAGTCTATTCGAATTTTAGAAGCCCTGTCTCATAAAATTCTACAACTTGAAATATTTTAAGATCACGATCGTGTAGGACTTTTTTCATGTTCACCACCCAATGCATGACCAAGTCTCATAGTTTTGTGTGATCTATGGCCTTCAACCAAATGCTAGTGAAGTAAATTAAGCATAAGATAAAGATGGCCATTTATTATGAATATCATTCAATTAAGATTGTATCACAAGTGAAATAGTTTATATGCCAATTTAATTAGCTGTAAGGTACTATTCCAACAATCTCCCACTTACCTTAAAGCTAATCCCTTATAGTTATAAGATTTATCTTCTCAAGATGTCTTTTAAAGATATTTTGCAATAGGGGTTTTTCTAGTGGATCTATTATATTCTCTTTTGAGGCTATCCTCTCCACTCGGGTGTCATCTTTTTCAATGATCTCAAGGATCAAATGATATCATCTCAGAATGTGTTTGGATCGCTGACAAGATCTTGGCTCTTTAGCTTACACCATTGCACCGTTGTTGTCATAGAAGATAATTATAGACTTAGCAATGCTAGGCATTGCATCCAACTCTTGGATGAAGTTTTGCATCCAAAGTCGCAATATATTCTGCCTCTATGGTTGAATTGGCCATGGTGTCTTATTTGAAACTCTTTCAACTCACATTGTCACCATCAAGGTAAAATATAAATCCATAAGTGGATTTTAAGTCAGCTACATTGGATTGGAAACTAAAATTAGAAAATTGCTTGAGTTTCAATTATCTATTACTGTATACTAAAAATAAATGCTTAGTTCTTCTTAACTACTTAAAGATTCTTTAACAGCCATCCAGTGACATTCATCGGGATTAGATTGAAAATGACTGGTAACACTTAGAGCGTATGCTACATCTAGCCTTGTACATTGAACGACATATATTATGCTCCTTATGATGGATGCATAAGGTATGTGGGGACATCTTATGTCTCTCGTTGTCAGTCTTAAGGGCTATAGACTTGGTGAGACATAAATCATGTCTCATTGGGATGAATCACTTCTTGGATTCTTTTATACTAAATCTCTTTAGTATCTTGTCAATGTGCAGTGTTTGGGATAACCCCAACATCCTTCTTGATCTATCTCTATAGATATATATTTCTAATATGTAGGATGTTTCTCCCAAATTCTTCATGGAGAATTGTATAGATAACTATGCTTTAGTACACTCTGACATTGCTCTCTCACTCCCAATGAGAATAATATCATCGACATAAAGCACAATAAGATGTACACTACTTCCACTAGCCTTCTTGTACAAACAAGGTTCATATATATTTTTGACAAAGCCAAAATAATTTGATTATCTTATCAAAAAGTATGTTCCAACTTCGGGACACTTGTTTGAGTCCATAAATAGACCTCTCAAATTTGCAAACCTTTTGCTCATTCCCTTTGGATGTAAAACCTTATGGTTGTTCCATATAGATTTCTTCTTCAATATTTTCATTAAGGAAAGTAGTTTTCACATTTATTTTCCATATCTCTTAGTTATAATATATGGCTATAGCAAGTAAAATCCTAATAGACTTAAGGATTACAATTGGTGAAAAGGTTTTCCCAAAATTAATAGCGGGTTTTCAAGTGTCACCCTTTGCCATTAGTCACGACTTAAAGGTTATAGCCATAGCCTTTCCATCGACCCCTAACCTTTACTTATAGATCTATTTGCAACCAATCGTTACTATACCCTTAGGTGGATCTATCAATTTGAATTTTATGGCATCAAGCCAATGTTCCAAATCTATGTCCAATATAGCTTCCTCATAGGTCTTTGGATCACTATTTGATTGGCATGTCTTATGAAAGAATTTGAACCTTTCGAGTTGCTTCTTGATTCAGTTTGACCTTCTCAGAAATTGTGTGCAAGGCTCTTGATGTTAACTTATTTCTATCACTTGTAGGATTTGTTGATTATCTTGAACTTTCTCAAGTTCAATGACAATGCCATTTCTATCTAATAGAGATTTCTTTTCCAAAAAGTGAGCATTTCTTGAAATAAACACCTTTTGTTTCGAGGGGTCATAGAAATAATAATCTATAGACTCTCTTGGGTATATCACAAACTTGCAATAGGTGGATCTCACATCCAACTTGTCTCCCACTAACCGCTTGACGTAAGCGGGAGACCTCTAAACCCTTGAAAAAATATAAGAGGATGCTTTTCCATACCACATCTCATGCGGTGTCTTTGGCATTGACTTTGAAGGTACTACATTTAATAACTCCACCACTATAATTAAGGCTTATCTCCAAAAGGATATAGGTACATCAAAAAAGCTTATCATGGAACATGTCCTATCTAATAAGGTACAATTTCTCCTCTTGACTACTCCATTATGTTAGGGTATGTCGGGTGGAGTCATTGTAAGAGAATTCCATTCTTCTTTAGATAATCTAAGAACTCAGTACTTAAATATTCTCTCCTTTGATCCAATCGAAGAGCTTTAATACTTAGTCTATTTTACTTTTCTACTTCATTCCTATACTCTTTGAACTTTTCAAAAGCGTTGGACTTGTACTTCATAAGATACACATGTCCTAACTGAGTATGATCATCAGTGAAGGTGATGAAGTAATAATAGCTTTCTCTTGTCCTAACTCTTTATAGGCCACAAATATCCATATGGATCAAATCTAAAGGACTTGTGGTTCACTCCATTTGTCCTACAAAAGAAGCCTTGGTAATTTTTCCCTTTAAATAAGACTCACAAGTAGGAAGATCCTCAATGCCATTACCATTTAGTGCTTTGAGAGCTTTTAATTTGTTCATCATATTTTTGAAAATATGTCTAAGTCTTGCATTCCATAGGATGGCATCTTCTTGATTATCCAATTTTCTTTTACTTGATTAAATATGCAACAATAAAGGTTATGAATCTAATATACAATCTATTGTTTAATGTACCTATTTTGTGCTTTATTATTGGATCTTAGTGCTACACTTGACTTCAATGTCCACATACTAGATTACTTGGAAGTTTTAGGTAATGAAGTGAAAATCATTTAATGAAAAAGTCTTGGATTAAGTTGTTAAACATAATGTGTCAATCTAATTTATTTTAATTTGATAATCAAATTATTAGCATATATATGAGCAATTTTGAATCTCCAGAAAGGGTCAAATGTTAAGGATTCTATCTTCAACATGACATACCAAAATAAGAGAGAATAAACAAAAGCCAAGAGTGCTTTTATTGCTCTAAATTAAATATATGAAATAAGTACAATGTGGAACCATTTATGGAGAATTAGGATGGAGAATTTGATCATTCACGGTAGAGTTCATACTCATAGGATAAATCTTTACAAAGTTTTAAAGCCTTCCCCTCCCTTACCCCCCCACACATCTATTACATCAATAAGAGTTGTATTAGGCCCTAACTTTTATAGATTACTTTTGAGTTTGGTGTAAGGCACATTATATAGCACCCCATTCTCAAGGAATTTAAGTTGGGCAATTGTATAAGATTATATATTTCTCCTTTATTGATGATGTTTTTTTTTTTTTTTTAGGAATGACATTTGATGAGGGAATCATGGAAAGTCAAGATAAAATTCTTCTATTTTCCTATCAGTGAAAATTGTTGGGCCGTTATCATTTTTTTAAGGTTTATTAGGATTCTTATTGATTAGGACTTCCAGTTATCGTAACTAATCATCCTATTAGACTAGCTATTGATTATCGTCTTGGTAAGCTATTAAAATTTTGTTTAGATTCATTAATGCTAGAGATTAATGCAACATGTTAAGAGGTAGGCACACATCATTAGAGGAAAAGTGGGCACAGGGAATTGTGAAAGCATCGTGTTGCTGGTAGGGATGGGCATTAAGCTAGGATTGCGGGGATTAGGACGCCGATTGACTGGGATTATAATTCCCTATTCCCATCCTAACTTGGTTGTTGATAGGGTATTCAGAATTCAAGTTCCTAATCTTGATTTTGGATTTGAAAATCGGATATTTAGATCTCAATAAAAATTAAAAAAATTGAAAAAACTACTCATTTAGAAAAAAA